>SCDY01001140.1:0-64699 GCA_004143825.1 Drosophila micromelanica
AACCATGGACAAAAAGACCACCCTCATCAAAATCGGTTAAGTTTTGGCAAAGTTACGGCTGTGGAAAGTTGAGACATATCCTTATATGGGAACACTAGGTATATATTCGAAAATTTTTTACATGAATTTGGACCAAAAAATTTATTTTTAAACTGAAATGTAGAAATTATTTAGACACCGAACCATGAACAAAAAGACCACCCTAATTAAAATCGGTTAAGTTTTGGCAAAGTTACGACTGGGGAAAGTGGAGACCTGTCCTTATATGGGAACACTAGGTATATATTCGAAAATTTTTTACATGAATTTGGACCAAAAGTTTTATTTTTAAGCTGAATTGTAGAATTAATTTAGACACCGAACCTTGAACAAAAAGACCGCCCTCATCAAAATCGGTTAAGTTTTGGCAAAGTTACGACTAGGGAAAGTTGAGACCTATCCTTATATGGAGACAGTAGGGTATATATTCGAAAATTTTTTACATGAATTTGGACCAAAAGTTTTATTTTTAAGCTGAATTGTAAAATTAATTTAGACACCGAACCATGAACAAAAAGACCACCCTCATCAAAATCGGTTAAGTTTTGGCCAAGTTACGACTAGGGAAAGTTGAGACCTATCCTTATATGGGAAAATTTTTTTACATGAATTTGGACCAAAAATTTTGAATTGTAGAATTCATGATGAATGAATGATATATAAATGATATATAATAAGAGAACTTGATCTTAGTGAACATATTTTTACAGACCTTACAGTAAACGTATAAGAAAGCTGGAGTAGGACTTTCAAGTATTTTGTTATAGACTTATAAAGTCACTTTAAGGTGTGAACTAATTTGAAGTTGAACTTTGAATTTGCGAATCGGTTTCAGGTATTCTTTGGCCACTACCTGCATTGTCCTATGGAAACAGACAAGTTGGCCTGAGCTGATTCAAAGTGATTCAAAGAAAGCACCGCTTGCACCACCCACTTGGTGCCCACATGCGCCGGAGCCATTTATCTTGATTTGTACAAACGTAACGACGTTTAAATGCTTGTTTCGAACGTTTTGCACCATTTGCAGCATTTGTTGTTGGAGTGGGAGTTGGATCCATTTGAGTCGCCCGATTCGTGGCATCACGTTGCCGGCTCGTCAGCGCTGCGTTGTGCTTGGTCATGTTTATGCTTGAATAATGTTGACAAAATCGCTGAAGCGACGAAGCGGTCAGCCGAGTGTGCTGCAAGGGACGAACGAGGGGCAGAGAGAGAGTAAGAGAATGAGAAAGGCTAGAACAGAAGATACAAGCCAGTTACATGCCGTGGACATGCGACCCGGCTAAACACTTTCAGGGAGCTCTCGACCAGCTTCTGTCCTCGCAGACAAATTGTCGCTGCCTGGGTGTGAAAATGTTGGCAAAGTGGCAATGACAATGCCCGGTTAGCTGCCACCCACCCCTTTGCCTGCCCGCCTGCGTGGCTGTTGCAGCTTTGTATCTTGTATCTTTATTTTTCGTTTTCGCAAAACCGGCAACTGGCGCTGCTAACTCAACGCTGTGTTATGACAAGTGGCTGCAGCGCAGTTGCGCCATTTCCGAGCCATAAAGCAAATTGATGATGAAAAAGTTGCCGCCGCAGCCGCTGGGCCAAAGCTTCGTGTTCGTGTCATGGCCTGTTAAATGTTGGTAATAAAAGTGAAAACTCTTGTCATATGGCGGTACCGTTAGTTTGCCACTTAGTGGCGGGAAGGAGCATTGGATGCAGCCATAAAGAGCTCACCTCTTAAAGTTCTCGGCCCATCGAGACCACATTCTGCAGCAAGCTTCTTTGATTTGTATTTAGCACACCTGTGTCGCACTCATAAACATAACAAGTGCTTCGATTTATGAAACGAGCCAGCGATTTTTATTGCGACCATAAATCAGGCCATAAAGTCATATGAAGAAAATGCAAATTCAAGTTATGCGGGACATCATAAATCCCAAAATGTTCGTTGACAGTAGAAAAATTGGATATATTATTAAAAATAATTTGAGGCCATTATTGAGCCTGAATGGATATGCGACAGTTATTGAACAGTAATTTTACTATAATAAATAATACAAAAATTAAATATTTGAGATCAATCAGAGCCAAGTACCGAATGTATTCTGTGAATTTTCTTTAATTTTGCATGAAGTAGCTTAAAGCTCGAAATTTTATTAAGTAATTAAATGATTAAAATAATTTATTTTTGTATTAGGAATGACCCTTAATTACGTTTTTAAATTCTTATTTCATGTTCATCTTTTGCGTCAAATTACATGAAAGCAAATGCCATTACCTTGTCAACAGTTTTCGAAACAATTGTCAGATCACTTAAAAATAAAAACTCCAAAATGTTGTTAAGTTTGCACTTTGGGAAACATTTCACCGTTTAATGATAAATTGCCACTATGCTGCGTCGGCGATAAACCAAAAGTTGGTCGGGTGAATAATCAAAATCAACCGCAGGAGCCACGCGTCGCAGCGGCGTCGAATTGAGCGTTGATTGAAAAAAGTTGTAAATTTTTTAACGTCACATAAAAGGTACAACAGGAACAAAAAATAAAAGGAGCAACAACAACAACAATTTGGCGTTGACAGCGAAGGGTGCGTTGAGCAATTGATAAATTTAATGGTGTTACGCATGTCAAACTCGCAAAATCCTTTAAAAGTCCCATTCCTCGTCAAACCTCATCCTAAGCAATTGAAACCACAACGAAAAAAGCAAGAAAAATGAGCAAAATAAAGAAGAAAGCCAGCAAAAACATCAAAGCCAACTGCAGCAAACAGCCAAAGAAATGAAAAGACGGTAATGAGAACAACAAAAAAGCGTCCTGAGCTAATGGCGAGATATGCAAAGTGTGGCAAGTGGCAAGTGGCAAATGGCAAGCGCCAGGTGACGTAAATAAATTGTGAAAAATACTTAAGACCTGTATGATAGATGTATCTGTACACGGCCAACAACAACTCTTGGCTACCCTCAAAGTAAACCAAAAGTTGCCAATAAAATAAAAAATCTTAGGCTCAGTTTGTAAAAGTTTTTGCGGCAATCATTAATTTTGTCAACGAATGAAACTGTTGACAAGTACAAAAATAAATTAATAGATTGGATTGGATTTTTTGCAACGGATTTTGTTTATATCAAATGAAACTGTTAGCCAAAGTATTTGGGTCAGGCTTTAAACTGGAATTTAATTTAGAGAAAAGTTTGTAACCACTCGAAGAAACTCCCACTGAGGTTTGCAATAGACATAATAATTATAAAAATGCCTTTTTAATAAAATTGATAATAAAAATAAAGTGAATAATGCAAGTATTGATGGATATCACCAACATAAAATTTTCAAATATTAAAAACTTTTACAGATGCTGGAGATAGAACGGATGCTCTTAAGAAGAAAGAATAATTTATTAAAATTTATTTATTTTATAGAAATAGAGATAAAGTGAGAAAATGGATGAACGAGAGTTCATTAGTTTTAAGTTATACATATTTTATAGACGAGCAGCTCGTAAAACGAAGACATTATAACAAACAATAGCAAAGAGCTTTTCCTCAGTTTTAAAGACGTTTTAAATATGTTTCAGTTTATGCAAATTCAAGTTGCATTTAAGTTGTAAAACCTTTGCAAATCCCAATCTTTGCTTTCTTCAGTTTAACTTTTAGTGTTTGATAAGCAAAAATCGGACTACAAAGCAGCCTAGTTGCTATTTGGCCCAAACTGTTCAACGTTTTCCCGTCCAATTAGAGCCAAAATGGCGTAACGTGTAAATCCTGTCGTTGACTTGCAGCGAAATGCATTTAAAATATGTGCAGCAGGGGTAGTCTAGAGGGGTAGGCGGGGGAGGGAGGCAACATCTTCACTTGTCGCTGGGCAAATGGCAGAGCACGAAGGGGGCGGGGGCAAGGGGTTGCGGGAGGCAGGCGACTCACTAAATGCATCACGTATTGGGTTTTGACATAAACGCTTGTCCTCGTTAGCGCCGCATCGTGTTGGCCATGGCCAAAAGGTGGGTACTGGGACTTGGATTTGGCTTTGTTTCTGCTGCAGCTGCCCGCCCGCGGCGCCAGTTGAAAACTTTTACAGCCGCGTGGAGGCGGTCGCGAGCAACTTTGAGAGTTTCGTAGGCTGCCGGCAGCACTGATAAATTGCCGTCGCGTCTCTGCTCCTAACCTGACGGCCCAGCTCAGATTTTATGCAAAAACTCAGCGTTTAACAAAAAAAAAAAATGTGCTGCGATACTCAAATGCAGATGCAGATGCAGTTGCAGCTGCAGCGACAGATCCCTTGGGGTGTTGACTGACGGCGTTGCTGCTGGCGCTGAAATAATGTGGCCAATAAATGTCACAATGGCAGCCGTAATTCCCCAAAACCCCCGTCGCACACTTTATACGAAATCCTGCAGGTTGTGCCTTTCATGTCTTTCTTAGGCACTGCAAATTGTGTATTTAAAAGGCAGTTAAAGTGGGAACACGTTCCATTCCCGTTTGAAGTTGTCGATGATGAGTGATCACATGCAGCGAACCCCTGCCCCCTGCTACCCCCTGCTGAAGGTGGCTGCCACTTCCACGTCGCCTCCAACTGCTTCACGGATGGATTTATAAATATTTCATGCGCTGCGCAGCGTAGCGGAAGTCACTCCAAGTCCGAGTGTTTACAATGAATCATATTTTTATGAGCAGCCTCCGTCCAGTTCTTAAAGCTGCCCTAGCTGAGACAAAGGCATATTTGCGGTGCTCGTATAAACAATTCATGTCTTCAAGTGCAGTCTGCCTGCTTCTGCATACCCTGTAGCCAGTAAATAGTCATAAGCGGGTAAACTTAAACAACAAAAGATACATTCACTTCTTTATAGGGTAACCCTGATTGATGCATTCTTAGTTGTTCTTCATTGGGCTTTGATCGTATTCATATTCATTTGCATTCTGTGCAACCAACTCGAGTGACAATTGTGAGTGTCATTGTCGTCGCTCGAGTCTCTCTCTCTTTATTTCATTTGCATTTGCATGTTGGCACTTGGCGAAACACTCATGTTTCTTTAAAATGGCAAATCAAATGTTGCCAATTTGTGACAGTGTACATCATCAATTTGCATATCTCAGATGTTAAACACAGCTTTTTATGATTTAGCTGTCACAATTTTGTACATAAATCAATTTTATTTTCAATGCAATTCATGTCATTCTATATGACAACCAAAATAAAATACCTTATGCTTAAAATTGATATGATAAGAGTAAATTACTAAAATTATCCACCTCTTCAAGTCTTACTTAGTATACAAAAGAAGAAAAGATATTGATTTTGATTCATCAAAAGAATTAGTCAATTTATTAATTCATATAAATATCTCAACTAATACCCGTTTTCTAAATTTGTTTGATTTTTTCTCAATTTATATAATACATTACATGAACATGCTCTTTTTGTTATTCAACTTATTTTTAAAGCATTATTTAAATTTTTAAAATTCTTATAATTTTTTTTTATTTATTCCTTTTCGCTGTTAGTGTTGATTTTTCCCATAAACACTGTGGATCTCATTAGGAGCATAGACAGTTGAGATAAATTTGTCAAACACAGTCTGTGTGTTCATTTGCAATTAGCAATTTTTCATAGTTTGTCCCTTTTTTAAAAAGTTTGACAAAAGAGCTAAACAGTTTTAAACCAAATTTAGCTGCAGCTTATTATGTTTTTTTTTTTATGTTTTTGTTGATATATCCTTTATATTGTTTGCTGTTTGTCTTGACAAAAAGCTAAACAAGTCGCATTTATTAGCAAATAAATTTGCAGAATTGTGCTTTATAAATTATATGGCTGGCATTGTTGCCAAATATCGTTTATCACATTTATCATGTGCACACGGCGGCGCCCATTGTTCTTTTTGTATGTAGAATACTGAGTGGGGTGCGTTGGCAGGAAAAAAGTATTTACGATAGCGCAATTTGCATAATGTGCAAATCATAATACGAACTTCCTGTGGCTCAGCCCTGTGTGTGTGGGGCATAAATATTGCAACATTTGTAACAGACATCGCCCCAGCCAAAGATAAGTTATCAGCGCCTGAAGTGCACACACGGGGCACACTTGGATTCGATGTGGCATGCGAATGTTGAATGTAGAAAGTTGAGTGCTGAATGCTGAATGTGGTTGCCAAAAGTTTATGTTCATGCGTTCGGCGACACGCGGATTTCAAGAGGAAGAACTCAGACTTTGCTCAGTTTGCAGCTTTAAACAATAGCCGATCTAAGCTAAAACAATTTTTAAATTGTGAACTGAGTAGTGTGTATTTTTTAGCTGATTGATATCGAAAGATTTTATAATTTTTTATTAGCTACTGTTTTTTACAAATCGTAACTAGATTTTGGTAAAAACGAATTTATATATTTTATCTAATTACAGGGTATCTTTTACTTAGGCATTCTCAATTTGTGTTTTTTTTTTTTGTTTGCGTTCTACGGCAATTGTTAAATTGTAATTTCAAAACTTTGGAGCATGTAACAAGTGCAGCCAGTTGTTGCATTGTTGAAGGTAGTTACATGTGTCCGGCGTCTGCAAAATGTGGCTATGACAAATTTGGCAAATGAAAAAACCGTAACACGAATTTGAAATACGCTCTCCTATTCAAGTTGCATTCATGAAAATATGTATATACGACTATAAGATTAATAGATTTATAAATAAATATAAATAATTTGTCAATCATTTTTCGTGTTCTCCCTATAACATTTTTGGCCAACTCGTTTTGCCCCAATCTTCGAGTGTATTTCAATGCAAATGAGAACATCGTCGTCTACGTTCTGGCCATGTCACTTGGCCACATGTGTCAACGGAGCTATGCAAAATCATTTGTCTAAAGCTTTAAGTGAATTCTCTGAGCGCTTTGAGCTCTGCTCCGGCGACGACTACACAACAGCACCGCATCAATTCAATACCAATAACTCAAAAACAAGAGCCCAACAATCCGACAATCCAGCAATCATGTGGCTGCATTTCAGCTAACAACATTTCTTATTTCATTCCTTTTTTCTTGGTTTTTTTCTGTTTATTTTCTCACGTTGCTTTTTGCCTTGTGCAATTTCATTTTCCCAGAATTCCATTTACACTCCAGCGCTTTGTTCCAACCTGACCAGACCATGGCCCTGTCCTCGCTCCGAGATCCTGTCCCCATGGCCCCTCCCGAACGGGGCTGCAATGTCACGACGACGTTTGCCCCGAATTGGCAGTGATAAATGTAGCGCCAAGGCAGCTTTACCTATAGCTAAAGCTATAGCTTCAGTTTCAGCCACAGCTTTATGTATGAAGCTGCAAATCCGAAAAGTGTTTGCTATTTATGCGCAGGTATGCAAAAAAAAAGAAACAAGGAACTTTCAATTCAAAGATTGCCCCATTTTAGGATACGCTGTTTATTACTAAGTTGAGAAAGGTAAAAACTTTAAATTTATTTTGACTTTTAGATAAGTTTTTTTAGAATGCCAAAAGTGATATTTTAATTTTATCAAATATATTAAAATTATATTATAAATTATATATTGAACAGTGTAAATCGTAACTTGAAAGAATGATTTTAACAATGTAAGCTTAAAAAATTTAAATTTTCAGAAAGATTTTTATTTTTGCCAACAATAATGACAATATTATGACTATAGATTAAAATAAGATTGAATAGGATTCTGTGGGAGGCGTCGAGAAATAAAAGAATAAATTATATATATATATATGGAATTAAATACACTGCTATTTTAGCATGCAAATATTTTGTGCGTAAGAATCGACCAGTTAAAATGCTCTGCTTTCTGGGTACATTACAGGGTATTTGTAAATAGAAAAATGAACCGACGCGAACTAGTTCTTCAGCACTCGCTTGACAAACTACTCTACTCTACAGAATGTGTTTTATGTATGAAATGTCAAAGCGTGTGCCACAGACTGTGTGTTGACGCCTGATGCATGGATGGGTGTCTGCAACGCCGCGCTGTGGCATGGCCCTTGCTTGTGGTGCGGGGCAAGTTCAAGGCAACCCTCTCGCGTGTCTCTCAGGTTTCTCGCTGCTAAAAGTCAGAGGACTTAACACACTCACCGAATATGAATATGAGCATGAATATGAATACACTCGTGTACGTACATGTGCCCTGCGGCCATTTAAAATGCTATTGAAATTTTGAGTTACAGCGTTGCTAATTTGTATTTTAAAATATGCGCAATTATAACAGCAACAACAACAACAGCAACGAGTGGGAAAACAACAATGCGTTCAGTGGTGTGTAGTCTCCATGTTTAATAGGCCGAAAAGGGTGCAGCCCGGATGAGGGCGATGTCATAACAGCGGGACAGCGAGACAGCCAACCCCAAACCCTCCGCAGACGCTACCCTTAAGTGCATGCGTTCCATTTTTAGCATTTACCATTTACCATTTTATATTTGTAGAACGCGTGCCAGCCCGCTGCCCCCCACTCCACCCTCCAGCGTGGACTTTGCATTTATGAAAAATCATTAAAATTATTACATTTGGCTTGCTGACACCTCTCGGCCAACAATTCATGACATTTGTGCGGGGATTAGCCCAACAACTGTCACACATTTTTTGGACTCGAATTACCCTGATTAGCATGGACAGTGTTTCGGGTATTTTCTCGTGGAACGCAACTGTTACCCGTTATAAACATTTCACTTTGGGATTATGCGCAATTTTTCTGGCTTAAGACCAGCTCGATGCCAACTAAAGACACCTGCCCAGCTGCCATTAATGGTGAAAAATCTTGGACATTATGCAAATATTTGCGCCCACTAATGAAACGACGTCCGTTAACAATCTGCTCCCCATGTTGATCAAGATGAAAACGAAGGTAATTTTCTACACACACACACACACACATCTTTATGTATTTTAATTACAAGACGTTTTTAATGCTGCAACAGATAAAGGCCTAGGCCAAGGGCGAAGTGTAAGGCCTTTGAAATTGAGTCCATTCATTATTTATAGGTGTATTTTTTATGTTCAAAAACATGTGTATTTTATTGCAATTTCTTAAAAGAAATTATACTTTATACGACTTAAGACTGCCTGAGTTAGGAGTTTGAGTTATTTTCTTTCTTGTTGGGTATATTGTGTAAATTTGTAAATTTTCCCTTAAGCTGTAGTCTTAAAAATTTATAAATTTATAAGAAATACATGCGATTAGCGTAATTGTGTGATTTCCCTTCAGACATTCGCTTTTAATATATCAACAAAATTTCATTAATATAGATAGAAATAATCGGCCAAAAAAAGAAATGTTGTTTAAGAATACCAATAAAATTTAAGTTATACATAACTCCCACAGAATTGCAAATCAATCAACTTGTTGTATGCAAGAGTATTTAATTTTTGATGTCTGTCGTTAGTTTGTTGTTCTGCTTAGTTTTTCTATTTATTCTTCCACTTCTCAATAGTTAATTTCCATATACCGTGGGTAAATGGCTTTTCAGATATTTCGAATTGTGCCCCTCAATGAAAACAAAAAAAATATTGATAAGCACCCAGCAGTCTCCCTAGGAATCGCCGCTGACGACTCCGTTGATTTTGCTCCGTACATTGGCCAATTATGTGGGCAACTAGACAAGCCAAAAGCACGCTCACAAAAGCCCCTGTGTAGTTGGCCAAGGGGTGTGCGGGGGGAATACTTAAGAGCCGCACGGCGCCAGCTTCTTGCCTTGATGTGGCATTGTTTATTGAAATACGGCCCGTTGAATGAAATTGCGCGGAAGCACTTGCAGGCTGTGTTTTTTTTTTTTTTTTGTTTTTTTTATTGGCTTCATTGTGCAACCCTTTTGAAGAAATATTTTTTGTGATTAGCTCGGGGCGTGCCCGGCCAAATACAAGTATTGCTGGCATACTCAGTCCGACCCGATCCGATCCATTCAAGCGGCAATAATTTGCTCGCTTTGCATTGTTTAAACTTTACAAATTTATTGCGTTATGCATTCATTATTCGTATTCCAAAAGCCGATCCATTCGCAAAAATTACATTTGCCCCGTTCCAAACTCTTGAATGTGCGTGTCTGGCGAGCATTAAAACAACCAATACGATTCCCAAATTGCGCCGACTCCAGCGCCACTGGCTGCCCATCCAGATCTCGTTTCGGTTTCGTTAACCGATTCCCCGGCCAGAAACTCTTTCAGTGGGGCCAAGCTGGGCAAAGTTTAATGATCGTCGGCCTGATGATTTTCACAGAACAGATAAACACGACCACCAAAATTGTCAGAGCAATATGCAGAATTAGCTGCTTCTTATACCCTGTATTATTAAATGAGCTAAAAGGCGTGCTGGTTTAGAGAATTCTAAATAAGTTTCTCTTATATATGCATATTTCCATCTTAAAATCAAAATCTTTTTATTTTTATTATTTTTTTTTTATTTTACTTATGTGAAACAGTTTGAGGATATATTTATTCCAGGTTTTTTTTTTAAATATTACCATTTTAATATTACAACAGTTTTAGTTAAAGACAAGGCATTCAACTCAAGTGAAATAGATTTTCTTTAAATACAGGGTA
The DNA here is from genome assembly GCA_004143825.1 of Drosophila micromelanica. NCBI lineage: Eukaryota > Metazoa > Arthropoda > Insecta > Diptera > Drosophilidae > Drosophila > Drosophila micromelanica. Next base: position 10,543 of record SCDY01001140.1, read on the forward strand.
TATCTTCAAGATGCTCATTATATAGTTGCTTTGCTGGCCCTTTGGTCGGTGGACTTTGCTCTACCCAGCTGATGCCATAAATGTCATTTATTTCAGTACTTGCGGTTGATTAATTACTTCGAGAGAGACTCTTGTGTGGACTCTGTGGGAAACACAATCAATCATCTATGCCATGAATAGATCAAAGAGCAGCACTTCAATGAAATTGAAATCGGAGTCGGAATCGAAATCGAAATCGAAATGGAAATTGAAGCTGGAAGAAAAGTTCTAATTGAAGTGGTGCAAACAAAATCTTGACTCACAGCAGGCGACGATCCGTGACCTTTGACTGGCTGTTGCAGCAGGTCCAGGACATTTTCCGGCTTGAACAATGAAAACAATGTGGAAGTAAATGGGGGGCGGGGCATTGCGTGACAGGGCTGGCCGGGGCGACTAAGTGACAGCGTGAATAAATTTGTCATTAGTAAATGTCAAAGATAAAAGTGAGGGCCGAGCTGCAGCTGCTAAAGAACCAACTGGCAGTTGTCAGTGCCAAGGAATGCAGTTGCCTCCTCGACCCGCCTTACCCCTCCCTCCTTCCCCCTCGACCAAGCGATCCCGTCCATATGTTGCTTATTTGCAACGAGACAATTTGCATGTGCCGCCAGTTGTGGATTCCAATCATTTGTTGTGCTAATTATGAAACTTAATGTGGCATTGCGCCCATTGCTGCTCCAAGTGCGTCTCCATCACCGTCTTTCGATCTCGACTCGCTAGCCAAATGCTGCGTGCAAAACAATTAACCATGAAATTGAAAATGCCGCCGTCGAGGACGACGACGACGACGATGCGGGCAGCGATTTAAAGTCGCCTTCAAATGCAAATCAGGCAGCTGCGTCAGGTCTCGCATATCCTCCTTGTGCACGTCCTGCGCCCGTTCGTTCCACTTCTGTGGCCAGGCAGGCGCAAGGAAGTGCCAGCGCGTGCGCGTGCCCCCAAGTGTGGCAATACCCCCTCAGGGGCAACCGACACCGAAAATCGCTCTATTACCCGAGCTCGAGTTCGAGTTCCCGATTCCGAGGCGAGTTCAAACGTTCCGCTCTTGCGCCCGTCACAAAAACCCCATGACTTGGGCATTAGCCATGCCACTTGGCGGTACTTTAACTTCGTGACCACAATATCGTCCACAATTTCAAAAAACATTGATGGGATTTTCATTTCAGCCCATGTATATTCCAAAAGTAATATATAAGAAATTATAAAAGTTTAAACCTATATAACCTATTTACATCATTTTTTTTTTTTTGTTAAGTAATCATGTTTGCAGGGTCTATAAAACTTTTATATAGTATTAGAGAGTGCCTTAGTAATGCTTTATACATACAACTGTGTACATATTTGTATAAAACATACTCTAAATCTAAGTTCTTATTTCCATCTTCGGAATATTTTTATTTATAAATCGAAGTATACTCTTAAGTAATTTATAAAACTTATTTTTATAATATCTTGATTTGATAGATATATGTGTGTACATTTTATTTAATTAAGAAAATAAAAAAAAATTTAATTGAAAAGTATCTATATTTGATAGATATATATACAAAAATGTATTCCTATAAAAAAATAAAATAAATTGAAAATGAAAAAGATGTTTAATCGTGAACAAAATCAAAATTGTAACTACATCAGACGAAATGTGATTTATAAAATAATAGAAAATGTTATAATTTTATATTTGTAGCGCTCGTAATCTCAGTTCGATTGTTGTTGCTGTGCCTGTTGCTGTTGTTGCTGGCAAAGGAGCGATTAAGTTGTGGCTTTGACTTTGGGACTATTCAAGGCCGCAGACAGCTGGCAGACAACTGATATGTGCACATGAGTGTACATGGGAATATGAATGTGAATGCCCAAGCCAAAGCCGAATCCATTCAGATACCGATTCGGCGCCACAAAGGATGCTGCTCTATGGCAGCCAGACAAGAGGCCCAGCAACAACAACAACTGGGAAACTGGTGAAAAGTGATGAGGGCGAGAGATGACGAAATGAACTGGCTCTTGTGTCTGTTGCTGCTACACTGTGCAACAAAAACAAAAACCAAGTGAAATCGGTCTTAACTGTGAACCTAAATTAAATATAAATTCACATCTAATAAATCAAATCTAATATTTAATAACAGAATTCGTGTGGAAGTTAGTTCAAGCTGACTTTTGTAGCGCAGTGTTATTTGGGTACATGAATTTTTGCATTGAATTCAATTATAAAACACATTAAAGACAAAGGCGGGCGACTGTCTGGAAATCTGTGCATGTCCTTTGTGCATTAAATTTGCTGAAAATTGGTTAGTCGTGTCGTCAGCTAGATAAACTTGCCCCCTCCCCTCCTCACCCCACACACACATACACACACTCTATGCAAATACTTCAGGGATAAGCGTTGAATGCAGGTGCGGGACGGGGCGGGGCGGGGACATTTGGGTATTTTCGTCTGGCGCTCGGCACTTTGTGAAAGTGATTTCATCTTTAGGTTCTTTCTCTCGCTCCCTCTCTGGGATTTGGGGAATACGTTTGGCATTAACTCTTCAACTCGGCAAACAAAGCGCTGAACGCATTAAAACTTGGCACTGTCCAACAAGTCGCAAGTCCAACCGAAAGTCGTGTCCTTTCGGACAGACATCGGCCGCAGCGCATTCCACGAATTTCGAGTGTTTCAAGTACGTGTTCCGCTTAGGAATTCGTTGACATATTGGCCACAGACGGGCGAGCATATTAATATGGGCTCGGAGAAATGTTGAGGAAATGTTAATCAAGCGGTCAGTGTGGAATACGGAACACCACTGAACTCAACCACTGAACCACACAACCACACGACCGTTTAACCACTCGACTTTTAGTTGCCGCCCCAGTCCTTGAGGCGTGGGAGATTTTTGTTTTTGTTTTTCTTTTTTTTTCAGAGTTGAAGTCGCACGTATTCAGACTATTAATGTCATTTGCAGTTGTTTCTTCTTCTTTTGCTTGTTGTTGTTCTCCTTGTTGCCTTTAAGCTGACTAAAACGGAAGTTTTGTAGTCAAGTTTTGTCGGCGCGGCTTGTCAGGTAGACAGGTAAAATGTGGTAATGACGGAAATGAATAGCCTGCGGCAAACTTGAGTGTTGCCTGAATGTTTTCGAATACTAAGCGGCTTCATTAACAAAATGAACAAATTTAATTGCGCGGCGTGCGACGCGAACTCTGATAACACACATAAGTAGTGCACATTTTCACAGAATTTTTAAATCAACAAATGTTTAAAAATAAAATAAACAAAAAGTCGTGCGGATGTGTAGAGATTAAAATGGAATCAATTATAAACACATTTTGGAACTAACCAATTTTAATTCAGATTTAATAAATAAAATAAATAACAATAAAAATATATAGTTTTTTAACAAATTTGTATAATCAGAAATTCACCTTTATTAAATACATTATTTTTGTACGTTTGAAGGGAAAATCGTTTACTTTGCTTATTGAAAGTTTTTATTTATTAATTTGTTTTTCTCTTTTATTGTATTTTTTTTATGCTGTTGATTAAATTTTTCAAATAAATTTGACATTCAACATCCGTTTACATGAAGCAATTTCCGTTCTATTAACGCAAATTGAGTGCAGGCCACGCCCTTTTTGGGGGAAAGTGAGTGAAAGTGATGGGCTGTGAATCAAGTGGATGTCACTCGGAAACAGAAATTGAAGGGGCTGGAGGCTGTTAAACCCTTTTAACGTCAATTAATCACAAATTAAACTGTCGCCCCCAATATACACAACACACACACACACACATACAACACACACACAGATACACTCATATGTGAAATGTCATCATAAAAACAAGCCAGGCTATTAAGGCTAAATAGGTAATAAATTTGCCGTTGTCTGGCGCAAGGATATGAGCACGAAGTCCGTCTCGAGTCTAGACAAGAGCTGATGAGTGCTGGGCAGTAAACAAAACGGGGAAGGGGAAGGGGGTGGCTAAAAAGGGAAAGCTGAAAGCGCTGTGTCACCCGCATCCCGAGCGAAAATCATCAAGTGGCAAATATGAAATGAAATAAACAATTAGCGAACGGGCCCGGCTATGACCCAGTTTTGCGGAAATGGAACAGATTGCCGCCTGCTCCCAAGACGCCGTACAGAAATCACCCCCCCGCTGGCCGCACCCCGCATATACCCTGTGCAAGGGCTAAAATCAACGTAATGCAATAAGAAAGCAACAACAAAAAATATAGAACTTGGAACTTGGAAATGCTGATTGAAATCGTTTTGGCGTGAAATCAATCATCGCACAACGATGTCTACAAATACGAATACCAAACAGACACACACACACACATACACGGGTTTGTTTGTAGTGGTGTGTGTGGCACATGCCCCAGGATGCAGCAACTTTCATTAAGAACCCCTAATGCGATTTGCAGCGCTGACGTTGATGCTGATGTTGATGTCGATGCCGTTGCTGATGCTGATGCTAATGTGGCGTCAACTTTTTGCCAACTCGCCGCTGTCTAAATAAGACAAATGCCTTAACTCAGACAGCGAGATGGAGAGCAACAAATGATAATTCTCTCTTTCTCTCTCTCTCTGCTTCTTTCCTTTCTCCATCATATATCGACTTTCCTATCTCACATGTGAATTGATATTTGATATTCTCCTACCACATTTTCAAATTCAACATAGCCAACGAAATTTCAATCGCATTTTCATGTTGCATGTTGTATTTTTTTCTTCTTCTCTCTTTTATTGTTGTTGTGGTTGTTGTTTGCTGTTGCCATTTTCAAAATCGAATCAAATTAACGGTTCGGCCTTTTCGCTGTAGTCGTAAAGCAACAGCAGGCAATAGAAATATTGTAAACACAGCTCGAAATCACTGTGAACGCAAATGTTACCCTACAAATTGTACATACTTTAACCCTCGAGTGGCCAACTGGGGTTAATAATACCCCAACGCTCATTGTGTGTAAATAAATAATTTTAGTTTTATTTGTTGGAAACGAAAAAATAACATCTGAAGTCAAACGATCGTTAAATAAAATAAAATACAAGTAATGTTATGATTTGATATATTATGATATAATGTATATCTAAAATTAATTATTAAAGTATTGTAGAAATTAAATACAGTTATTTAAATTTTTAAAATATTATGACAGCATTTGATTATTAATTTTAAAATAAAATACTTAAAATTATTCATCTCAATATACTTTATTTAATTCTTTATGTACATATTATTTTAGATATTCAAATTTTACAGTTCGAACTACTTTAATGAATAGCCTGGCCCGCATAAGGGTTAAGTTGCAATTGCAGAGCCAAATGCCTCACAAGTTTCAAGTGATTGTAATCAAGCGACGCACTGAAGGGGCGGCTCACTCTGGCAGCGGGGGGTCGTCAGCCACGCCCCACCAACAGCCCTTTTCCGGAGCGTTCTTGACTCTGGCTCTGTATGTTAGTGGGGTAAAAGCTGCGCAGTTTCCATTCTGAATGGGGGTAGAGCGACTTGCCGACTGCCCATCCGCATCCTTTCAAGCGGTTAATTGTGAAAACCTTTTCAGCATCGGCGGCTTTCTTATTGTTTCTGACATCAAGTAGTTGGCCAAGTATTCATTTCCGCTGGTTCCGTTTTTCGGAATGCGGAATGTGGCTCCTCAGCGACTTGAGGAGCTGCCAATTCATAGTTACTCCAATTCAAAGGCGGTCGCAGCACGAAGAGGGGCATGCAGAGGGGGGGTACTGAGGGTAAGAACGGTGGCAGCCGCCGCTGAGCGGACAAGTACCGCAAATCTTTGATGGATTATGATTTATTGGTCCGTTGATGGCTGGTAACGCATAATTAAAAGCAAAGGCTAAGCATGTGTGTGTGTGTGTGTGTGATTAATCAATTATCCAGACACTGCAGCGACTAAAACCAATACACTATAATTGTGTGTGTGTGTGTGTGTGTGGGTAGCAACAATTAAACAAAAGACACGCGCGTTCATGTAAATCACATTCAAAGGTTGCCAGATCTGTCGGTCCCCCTCCCTCCCTCCCCTCCGTCCAGCTCTGCAACTACCGCCTCTGATTGATGGCCTGCTCTGTCTGGCTTTTGTCTGGATCTGGCTTCCGGCTCCGGCTCAAGACTTGCAACAATGCAACTGGAAAATGATAACAAAACCGAAATCAGACGCCCACACAAAAGCCCGAGCTCTCAATTTTCATTAGTTAATTAGCAGCGAGTAAGCAAAATTGGCAGACGAACGAACATTAAAATGTAATTATTGACGCTTGGATATATTGAAAATAAGTTGAGCTTGGCAAATTTCAAATATTGATTATATAAACTATATATATTATATAACAATTGTAAATGCTGCCATGAAAATGCAAAAAACTTTGTAGATCAATTTAAAATCAAAGCTATAAAATTTAACTAATATTAAAAGAGCTTTACAAAATTCATCAAAATTAAATAATAAAAACTATTTTTATATAAAAAATATATTTATTTAAAATTCTCTGACAGATTATGTTTTAAAAATAAGTTCCTTTTGGTTTAAATCAATTAGTTCACAGCTGGTAAATTTCAAAAATTGATTATATTAATTATATATATTTTATAAAAACTTACATATATATTATATAATATTCAAAATTGATAAAAATTAGAAAATATATTTTAAAATTATTATATATTTATTTAAATTATTTATTTAAAATTATCTAGCAGATTAAATTATTATTCGATTATTTTGCACACACAATTATTCCCTTTTGGTTTAAATCAATTTGATCAGTTTTTAAGAATAATGCCTGATTGGTTTCCATTCCAGCCAAGGTTTCTCCCAGTTAATTGGCATCGAATAACGACAACTCGCAGAATAAGCATCAAAGTTGCAGCATCAGGGCTTCCCACACCCCCCACTTCCCCCGCTCAGCACGTAATTAAGCTTTTTGGCTCGAACCACCCCTGCGACAAATCTGATCTCCGATTGCTTGTTGTTAATCTTTTCGTTAAATAGAGGCAAAAGCGAAACACGCAACATTTTTGTAAGCCGCTTAACCAAGTTCCCCCCTCCCGTTAGCTTTGCGATGCCAAATCTTGACAACCAGCTCAAAGGGAAGTCAATTTATAGTTTCAAGGCAAACAGAAGCAGCCATAGAAACATGAAATGCACTGCTGCAATTGCCGGTATATATTTAAAAAAAACTGTTCTCTCTCCGGAGAGCAGAGCCAGTTGAAATGGCCACATCTTGCGGTATCTGCATTGTCATTGTCATTAGCGATTACCGCACCACGAACTGGATGACAGTTGAACGGATTACAACTGCGACCGCTTGACCAGGCTGAGTTGCCCAAATACACAAGCTCAATCCGCGGCACATGTTTGTGTTTAGATGGGTCTTAGGCGGATCTCAGGCAAACTACTTTGTATGTCATCAATCATCGTGTATATAAGTATGTATCATATATACATATACACAAACTGTACTCGTAAATTGCGTTCCAATGTGTGTTTCACGATTATGAGGCTAAAGGCGGAAGTGTTTAGAGTTTGGTGTATTCTAAGGCTAAATGCGTAACAAAGATTGATGCAGCAACAATCTTAAGCTGCAAAATTATAACCAAAAGCTTTGTGTAACATTATGCCAATTTGCACAATTTCCAGGGGGAACTTTATCAGATTGAAGAAGAAGAAGAAGAAGGGTTTGAGGCTTTACACGAAACACAAAGCACTCATTCGATTATCCAATTTCCATTATCTTAAATTTACATAATTAGACCACAAAATGTATAGAAAACAGGGCGCCCGAGCAGGGATTGATTGGAGAGCCTCAAGAAAGTGGATATATTTTTATAAACATATATGAAAAGTAAAATAAAACAAGCACTAAAAACAAATTTTGTAATCTCATTTACTCAAATTAAAATTTTCCAAATATAAACCGATTTTATTCTTTTTCCCGATTTTTATTGTTTTAAAAATAGAACTAAAATTCTTAAAAAAAAATTGTTACATAAAAATATTTTTCCTTTAAAGAAAAATATTAAGTTAAAGGTGATACATGCACTTCTTTATTTCTTGCTTCGTTTTCTCTCCGCTCACTTTACGAAAAATTGTGGAAAATAGAAACCGCATCACGTTTGACTGCGGCTTTTTAACATGTTGCATACTTTGAAGCGTCGTTTATTTGAGCTTGTTGCTTGCACCTCAACTCAGTTTTTGTCATGATTTTGCCAATTTGACAGGAGGTGCCATTGGAATAGACAAAGAAAAAAGTCTAGCTCAAAATGTGAACAAAAATTCTTAAATGCATATATAGTAGAAAAATATATTCTCTTACGTTTTCTATGAATATTCAAGTGTTAAATAACCTCATTTTGTACCACAAACAAGTCAGAAAACGTGTTTTTCAAATGAGTTCCATAAGTTTCTGTCCAGTTAGCCAAATCTAGAGCCTGACATCTTGGTACCTGTAATAAGACAGTATACTCAGAAAATACACACACACACACACAACACAACAGTGCAGCAAATTGTCGTTGTTGCTGTTTTTTCGTTTGGTCCTTTGGTCTTTATCGTGCAGCGCATATCAAATAAATGCGGGATTATGTGAATATTTCGCTTAATGAGAATTTTCGGACCACACTGCTGCATTTTTTGTTGTTTTGTTTTTTTTTTCTTTTTTCGGGAAGATGCCGAAAAACAACGTAGAGCTGACCGAACGAAGGACGCCGCGGAGGAATCGTATGTGTGTGCGTGTGTGTGTGGAGCTGTAAAATGTGTTGCCTCCGTATTCTCACATTGACCTGGCCCTGAGCCAGCGGGCTCTTGGCCTGTGCATTAAGAGATGCCTATCGGTGACACCTGAAAGAGAAGAAGGTGAAATGCGATCCGATACGATGCGATCCATGGCACTCATCGCCGGCGCACTTTGCTAAAAAATACAAAAAAAATTATTACTATACCCCCGGTAGCCGACACAGGTCGTGCCACACAAATATATATTACTTCATCTCAGTTCGAGTATTGAGTTTCGGCGCAGTTTTGTTAGCCGTTGATTTTTACCTGTGTTTTATGTATATACATATATATTTTTATTTTTTTCTGTCTTGTCTGTTTTGTCGCTTCGACATTTATCTTTTCTTTTATTGGGCTTAGGTTTTGTCTGTGGTGTGGTTGTGTGTGTGTTTTGGTGTCTGTTTCTGTGTCGGTATCTCAATCGCTCAATCGCTCTATCTGGCTTATTTTGTTAACTTCCTTTTTCCGTTTCGCCGTGGCGTCTTTTGTTCAGCAGCTTTTTACGCTCTATATAGATTGTTTTGTCTTGATATCATGCCATTTATTTATGCTAACGTAATTTATGCCCGCTGACAAACAAATAAATTGAAATAAAATATATGAGCCGGGCCCTCAGTACCATACGATTTGTGACCTTATTCTCATTTCCATTTCCATTTCCATTTCAAAATAGCCGTGAAAGTTCTGCACCTTATCGCTATCAAATGTCAGAATGTCTCAAAATATTTCCACTAATTGACGGCGCTCAACAAATTATAACTTGGACTTGTTTCTCAAATGGGATCTTTATTTAATTATTAAAAATTATTTGTAGCTTTGTGGCTTTCATTAAAGGGTTAACATTTGTTGTATAATTTCAGATACATATTGGGAGTCAAGATCAAATAAGTTGTAGCTCTAAATAAGCACTAATTAGTCATGCTTGCTTCAGTGCGTTTTATAGATTTATTTCCACACTAAATTCAAGAAATTCCTCTCAGTAAATTTTCGAACATACTTTTCCCTTGGCAATTAAATTAGAAATCGCCCAAAATTTAAAGTGAGAATTACTCAGCGCAATTATGCAGCTCATTGCCCTTGAGTTATAAATGTATATGGTGGTTATTGGAGCATATGTAGAGCCAGGGTAACACATAGGTAACACGCCCGAGACCCTTGCAATATGCAGACACATGTTCATCGAGCACGCACTCGCATGCTTCACCTAAATTCTCGCTTGAGCTCAACTATTTATAAATGTCAATTTATTAGACGCATTTTTGGGTTTGTTTCGATCCTCACACACACACACACACACACACACACAGACACAGACACAGACACATGTGTGAGTGGTATGTTGTGGGTCTGTCAGTCTGTCAGTTTTGGTCGAGTCTTTCTCTGCGCATGCGCAGCCGAGCGACCCGCTCTTATTTCGGGCCTGCCAAACCCAAATACAGATCCATATTTCCAATGAGCTGTCCCGTCAGGTAGTCTAGAAATGAGGTGTGCATGCAATGCATGTGCCCAGATGTGGGCCATATACCCTAGCTCATAAACATGGGCAAGAAGAGTATCTCAGCGAGTAACTTAACTTGAAGATGTCATCAAATTGTAGACAAGGGACGATATATTAATACTTGATTATATGTTATTATAAAACATGTATTTGAATTCACAGTTTTCAACTAGTTTATTTCACAGGGTAACCTCCTGTTGAGCACTCGCTTCTATTACATTCTTGCTTGTTTTTTTTTTAATGGAATATGTCATCGAGACATGGGACACGAGCCCGTAGCCGCAATCCGATCCATTGACTGACTATAGAAAGCCACCAACACACACAAACATCTTCACATCCACATTCACATCCACATCCACATCGACATCCACATCTAAATCCACCGACATTAGCTTTGTCCACATGACTTGGCACACTCTGCCAATAAAGTTGCTGCATCATGCTTCGATGTAAATTCATCGAATTGAAGTTCACACACCACAAAAGGGAGCCCAGGCCAAAGCCGATGATGACGATACAATGATGATGATGATGTTGTTGATGCTACACTCTGCGTATGTGTTTTAATTAGAATATCGTGAGTTGTTTGGCTTTGGCAATATAACAAACAATACGAGTATATATGTATGTATATATATACCGATGTACTCGTACTCATATGAATATATCTGCCGTGGGTGGCATTTCAGATGAGTTGGCATTAAAATTTCGAGTTATAGAGAGACCCATAATTATTATTATCAGCAGTTGCCGTTGTCCTCTGAAGTAATCAAAATCCTCTGAAGTAATCAAAAAAATAACTTGTGCATGAACTTTTTTCCAAAGCACGCTTGAGGTTAGAACCCTATAGAGTAGTCAGCCGATTGCTATTTAAACTGCTAACAACTTGTTAGAGCCAGTTAAGATTTGTTGACCCGGCCACAGGTAGAAAGAGAATCAAGCGAAATGAGTTTTATTTAAAAAAGTAAAATTATATAATGTAAATTTTATATAATTATATATATTTTAATGTATTAAATTAAATATATTTCGTCACAAAATTGTACATCAGAAAATGTGAGGCCTAACCTATGAACTCTTAACCCTTTCTATATACTTGAATTTGAACACACTTGATACATGTTGCTGGCAAGCGCAAACCTGTTGCCAGTCCGAGATGTTGCTAAGAATTTGGCAACACACGTGCCTGACGAAACGAAATGAAAATGAAACGCAGCTGCAAGTGAAACGAGCTGAACGGAAACAAGTCCCACAAGCCGAAGTGGGCCCACTTCGTGTCTCGGTCAGTTCGTGTAACGAAGTTCATTTGCAGCCGGACAGAGCTTGAGAGTGGGACGGGACATCGCACATGACCGTGGGCCGAACTGGAGTGCCGTTGAGTGTGGAATGGGAGGTGGGCTGGCTTGTGCAGTGTAGTGCAGTGTAGCGCAGTGCAGTGCAGTGTAATGACTCCTCAGGTAGGGCACACACGAGCAGTTGACTTCATTAGAGGCGAGGGCTGGACACTTGAACGAGGTGACAAACAGCGGGCAAAGCGTCGAGTGCAAAGCGCCTAATGACACACAGAGACAGCGACTGCGACTGCGGCAGAGGATCTAGTGAGAAGTGGGAACTGGGTTCATTCTCTGTGTGCCATGTGCGTGCTTGATAATGACGATAGGAGCTGCGCCTGCCTAGCTGTTGACACCGGCAGCACATCCTTTAAGCCCTGTCCCGGAGGACTGCGTTAACTGAAGCTAGCCAAAGGCTAACAACAGTCTGGCGGGGGAGTGGGGGGATGGAGGTGGGGTCCATTCGAGTGAATCTCGAATACAAACAGAGGCAGCTTTGTGTGGCGTGTCAAAAGTTTCTGCTCACGTGCCTCACATGCAACACATTCAGCACACGCTGTCTGAAATTGGAACTGAGAGCCGAGTCAGGGCCCGGGCTCGTCTCTGGGCTTGGGCTTGGGTTTCGGCCATTGCGTGTCGCCTTATCGCTGTGGGGCTTAAGCTAAGAGGCGTTAAAAATGCTAAATGCTCATTTGGTGCAATTTATTGGCAGAAATGCCAAAGACACACGGTATTTATTTCATAGCTGCCACACGTGGTGATTGCTTCATTCAGTCAAATGCTCCGTTCCCAAATGCTTGAAATTCTCAAAAGCCCACGTGTTAAATACCTGAACTGCAACCAAAGTTATACAGAGATGAGGAAAATCCGGCAACGGGACCAACGAGTCGTTATGCAAATGCAACAGAAAACATTTAAATAGCATAAATATGCAGCATGAAAAAAGTCGACACAGTTGCCACAGGCTCTGTTGCAACCTGCCCACGTTGCACTCCCAGTTTTCATTTGGATTCTTTGGGCAACATTTACTGCAAGTTCAGTAGGCGTGGCAAGGAATTTATTGAATTTAGATTCCATATTTCCATTAAGGAATTTTTCAAGGAATTGATGGAAAATCAAGTTTTTTTTATTTAAAAAATTTCAATTTGTGTGTTTGCTATTTCAATAAATGAAATGAAACATAAATTTATAATCATTAATAACATTAAAAAATAAAATATATTAAATTGTTGTTATAACTTCAGCTTTTTCTTTAAACATTTAATTTTAAAACTGTTTCTATATAAACAATTCATCATTTTATATCTCATTGATTATTTAATTTATTTTTTATGTCATTTAACAACACTATATACATTTTCAACACAGAGTTTAGTTGGCAATTGCGTTAAGCAACACTGTCCAAAATACACTTTCTGCCCTGGCTTTAGAATTTTGATTGCAAAAAAAATTGCAAAATTTTTTAAAGTATTTCATTCAAAGAAGTGACAAAATATGCCGCCAGACAGCAGCAGCAGCAGCATCAACAACAGCAGCAGCATCAACAACAGCAGCAGTGGGCAAAAAACTTGTCTCCAGCTAGGGACAATTATTTCAAAAATTCAATCATAATTGGCAACAGACAGTGAAGAATGCCGCCGAGCTGCCCTTGAAGTTGCCTCCAACTTATTTTTGGTCAGCTCATGGAGTGGAGGGAGGGACGGAGGGGGATCTCCTCTAACAAATGCGTCACTCAATGGCCGCTATCTTGGGTAATTAATAAGCGAATGGCATTGCCATTTTTTTTGTGTTCTTCCTCTCGAGCCGGCTAATCGCTGCAACAAATTTGTGGCATGTGTGTCGTGGTGTGCAGCACACGTTGCACAGAGATACGAGCACTCGATAACAAATTGCAAATGAACGTTAATCGATTAAGTTGTTTGCCGTCCTGGCGAATGCCACAGCAAAGAAAATATGAAATGAGCATGCAAATATGAGGGAAAACCAAACGAAAGGCGAGGGGTGGGGCATCGAGGGGGAAAAGTAGCTGCACGTGCCAGTTAGACAAGACATTTGCTTTGTTCTATGGAGTGAAAGTTGCAAGTTGTGGCATGCCACTTGCCCCAGCTCTAGCCGGAGTCCGGAGTCGACGTTTAGCGAACAATGCGCGTTCCTTTTGGCCAGGCTGGAAAAATGTTTATTTAAATGCGAATCCGAAATGCGTTGGCCATGCCACACGACGCGACTAGGTAGGCCTGCTTACCTGCAGCAGCAGCAACAGCAACTGCAACTGCAGCTAACTAGCCAGCATGTTGGCATTCTGCCGCAGCCGTGTGGCAGGTTTCGGGGCAGGCGGCAGCCACTGATTGCCCCGGCCATTAAGTGCAACCAACTGTTGAGCATGCGCACCAGCAGCCCCATTTGGGCCATGCTCCAGGGCACGGCTAAAGCGGAGGGTGGGCGAGGGGGTGGAGGGTTGGTTGGTTCTTGCTGCCACTCCGTGTGTAAGCGCAGCATAATGAGCCGCGCAGTTACATTTATTTTAAATCTGATATACATATTTCTCGTCGTTTTTTTTGCGCTTTGTTGTTATTTGGCCTTTGTTTTTGGGCAGGCTGCAACAGCAGCAGCAACAACAACAACAACAGCAGCAGCAACTCAATGGCCATTGTTGCTCGCCGTCGTCATCATTGTTGCTGTTCCTGTTGTTGTTGTTGTTGTTGGTGCGCCGCCGCCGCTGGCGACTTGCAACTTGCAGGAGACTCTTGCAATTCTTTTGCCTCTTGCTAGAGCCTGCCTTTTGATAGAGTTGCAGCGTATCGCAGAGCATATCAGCTAGGCTGTTAACTATGTTAAATGACAGATTTGAAATTGAGATATATATAAAATATATATATAAGCCAGAACAAGTTACGAGAGACAGGCTTTAAGACCTCTTACCTCGGCTCGACTTGTTTAGACATATGTCAAAATTTAGTGTTGGCAAAAATACTTGTTTTAATTTGTTTAAAAAATAAAAAAAATATTATTTTTAATTATGATTTAAATTAAAGTGGAAAATAAAGCCAAAATCAATCCAAGATCAAAATAAATAATAATAAAGAATCGAGAATACTTGATTCGTGTACATTCGTACTTAATTTTAGTCCAACTTTTTTCTCTCTGTGTACTAACTCAGTTTTGACAAAGTTATGGCTTCTGAAAATCTAGAATCCTCATAATCACTTTTAATATTGACTACATTTAGCAGCCACATTCGATTCAAACTAAAATTTCACAATAATAATTATAGAAGAAAAAGTTTTTTAAAAAAACTAAAAAGGTAATGTTTTGTTTTTTGGAAAAAGTTAACCCAACAAAAATTCATTTTGAAAACGCGATTTAAGTTTAATTGCAGAATCAATTTAGAGATCAAGCCGTGATCAAAATGTTAAACATATTTAAAATCTGTTCAGTTGTGACAAAGTTATGAGGCCACAAGATTAGATTCGGGATTACATGTCTAAATTTTATCAATTTTCGCATGATTTTTGGCAGATTAATCGATCAATTTTAAAGCTGCATTCACATGCAGAAAGAGCATTGATAAGTCGGTGTTAAGGCCAAGCAGATTGTTCGATCTCGTTTCGGGTAAATGTACTTAGTTGTATTGTGGCCTTTCTGGCTACGCATGGCTGGCTAAAACGCAAACGCAAATGTATGCAAAGAGCCATTGAATTTGCACAGAGCCGAGAATTGAGCCAGGCCAGGCCAGCAGGGTGGGAGGAGGGAAAGAGATTGCGGATTGGTAGCGCTGGCACCGAAAGAATGGTTGCAGATTCTCGAGTCTAGATTTTGTGTTTATTTTGCGATGCGCGGAACAATGCACATGAATAATGTGTGAATCGGGCACCGAAAACCTGTGCAGATCTTGTGAATTGTGCGCAGTTTGGCATTAATCAAAGCGCTGTCGCCGCCGACGCTGCTCGGTAATGGCCAAGAAGCAAAGAGTTGGCAGTTAAGAGCTAAGAGGCATCTAAATGCAAACGTAAATAGTATGGCAATGGCATTTCACACTTTTACAGGTGAGCGGAAAGGGGCTTTAACAACATTTTTTTTTCCTTTTTTTTTTTGGGTACGCTTTCCCAACTTTGTTTTCGAAATTACAATTTTAAGCAAACTCTGACTGGCATTTGTAGTTGGATTTTCGTATTTGCCTGCAAGCAGTCAAACACCAACTCCAACTTCAACTTCAACTTCAAGGTGGTCGCTGGCAAACAAAACTGAAAATCAAATTCAAAATGAAAATGAAAATCAAAAGCGTTGCCAAAGCCTTCGCTCTGGCATTCAATAAGCCCAACGAAATGCATTTGACGTGCGACTCTTTCGGTGTCCGTGTCCAGCTTTTTGTTTGCTTCCCCAGCTCAAAGTCAAAGTCAGATCGGAGTCGGAGTCGGAGTCTGGGTATATCAAAGACCTATCCAAGCTAACAACTGCCTGCAGTTCTAATATGTATCGATTTCACTCAACCAGCTGCCAGCTGCCAACTGGCAACTGGCAACGGGCAACTTGTTGCAGTTGCATCCATTCCATTTACCGTTTTGCCTTCATTATCATTTCCCATGGACTTGGGCAACAACTGCATCTTAATGGTCAAATATTACTCGAGCTTTATACCCGGCCAAAATCCGGGCTGTGTCAACATTGCTCGCAAAACTCGTGACCGTTGTGGCGAGAGAATAAAATATATACAGGACAAACAAAAAACAAAAAAGAATCAACAACATGCACATTAAATCAGCTGCCGTTAAAATCATCATAAAGAAATGCATAATAAATACGAATACTAGCACAGGCACACACACGACCAGATCTAACTGTATAGCACATATATATATATATATATTTATATATATATATATATATATATATGCTATTCAATTATTTTCTTTCTCTGCGCTGCCTGCTGCACTGCAATTGGCCACATTTCCGCCTCTAATAGCCAAGTGTGGCTTTAATGATTTTGTGCGCTGAAGAGTTTCTAACTAGTTATTGAGATATTAAAGCATAATAATAATTTAAAATTAAAAAATGAGCAAGCTTAACAATTGATTTAACGCATACTAATTTATTAGTGAAAATTTATTTGAAATATGCGTTCATAATTTTCCCTGATATTTTAAATGATTATTTCTACTTTCGATTTTTAAGTATACATATTTACAATTTTGAAAATAATTTTTACTTAAAACAAATTTCAAGCTTGAAATGTAAATATTCACATATATATATTAGCTAGAAATGTATTTAAAAAAAAAAGTATTTATTAAAATATGTTTTATATATATATATTATATTCATTTATTAAAATATTTTTTTTATATTCATAGACAACATTGAAACAAAACATTGAAACAAAACAGAAGATGGCAACTTTATAAAATAAATATTTAAAAAAAAATATTGAAATTTTACAAAAATGTGTAGAATGTCTTTTTCTAGATGACTCAATATGCCGAACGATTTCATATGTAGCGCTGCCAGCAGTTGCCACCATTTGCTGCCGCTGCCGCTTTAGCTGCTGGTGCAGTAACAGTCAAAAGAGTTTTGTGGCACAGAGCGACTGAAGAATGCAACAAGAAGCATTGATTTCAAATAAATTTCGCTGCCGGCCAAATTGTATGCCGGTTGCCAGTTCCACAGTCGAAAACCGAACCCAAACCCAAACCCAAACCCAGATCCAGACTCTGAATCAGACGCAGACCCCGACTCGGTTGCAGCTTCGTGCCGCATGCAGCTGTGGGTGTGTGTCTTGGGCGCGCACAACGTCAGATGGCAACGGGGAGGGGGAGAGGGGGGTTGCTATGGACACACACACGCCCCGATGCAGGCGCTCTGATAGCGATACGGATGCATGTAAATGCAATCGTATCTTACGGCTCTGCACTTTCTAGCTACAAGTTCAAGTTGCGAGCGCGTTGCATTGTTTGTTCTTCATTGTTTTTTGCTGTTGTTGTTGTTGTTGCTCCTGTTGTTGTTGTTGTTGTTGTTGTTGCAGTGCGGCGCTTTCTGCTCCTGTTATTCTACTAAGTTGATAACCATGTTCAAATAAATCACCTTTTGCGTGGCTGCAAGCGAAAGGCAAACGGAGCAGCAGCCGTTCCATGTACCACAGCAACTAGCATCAACTAACAGCAACTAGCATCAAGAGGGGAACGGGGGGCTGCAGCAACTGGTGCGGTGTTGTCGTTGCATTTGGCTTTTATCTTTTGTTTGCAATATTCAGATGCATCTCTCAGATAATTTTTCGGTTGCTACGCTAACCGAAAAAAAAAAACGCGAAATGCCCCCAAACCGTTGTCTATGCCGATTATTTTAGCATAATAAAAATACATCAGACTCGATAGCTGGGGGCATCTCCTACGCCGAAAGTACGCGACCAAGCTGCATATAATGGCATAAATGTGCCTTCGCCTTTGATGCCATATCGATTTCAAGCTGAAATTTGCCGCATCCGCCCTATGGTGTATGCCTCTTGCCTCTTACCCCCTGCTTCTTGCCACATGCCGCACATTTGCTTTTTGCTTGTGCAGCTGCCGACAATACCCAAACTGGAGCTGGAGCTCTAACTGAAGTTGTTGTTGCTGTAGCCGGGGTCGGTTTGGTCTGGACTTTTGGCCGCCGGCTGTTGGTCTCATTAGCCGCCAAACCGTACGAGTGCTGCGAGTTGGATTCGGAGTCGGAGTCGGCGTCAAGTTTTTGCTACGTGACAAAGGCACAACACTTGACAATGTCTCGCACACACACACACACACACTCACATACACACACGTGCGCACGGGGAGACAACAAATTAGCGAAACACTCGTACTTGACCTTTTCTTGGGCGCTGATTAAGTTGTGCCAACTTGCTCCATTCATTAGGATACGCCGAGCACCCTTTTTGGGGCGAATGCGCCAACAACACCAGCTGAAAATGTTAATTAAGACCTAGATTAATCTGAAACTAAAGAGAAATGTGTCAGATTTTTTTGGAATATAAAAATAAAAGAATTATATAATTATAACAAATTAAATTAGCTTACATTTTTAATTCAAGCAAACAGCTTTTAAAGCTCATTAAAGCTTTTATTATATTATTTCTTTTTCTAAAAAGTTTTTGTGTGAAATTTAGCAGCTTTTAAAGTTGTTTAATATATAGTGGGAAAGAAACTAACAAATGTATTATATCTTCTGGTTTTAAAATTTCTAAATATTTTTAAAACAGCTGTTAAAGCTCATTCAAGACTAAGGTGCATTTTGTATATTATGCATAAGCGATATTAATTGCATTTGCTGGCTGCAATTAAGCAGACTTGCAAGCTCAAAAGCTTGACAAAGCGTCTACTATTTGCGAATATTTCCCTCCCGTTTGCATCAACTAGTTGCGCTCTATAAGATAATTCTTACATTTAATTATCGCTTTCAGCTCACGTCATTGTTGCCAGCTTGTTTGACATTAACTAATTGCCAAGACGCGACGAACAGCAGCCATTGTCTTGGAGACAGATGACAACTTGACAAATGTAAGGCAAACTAACCTCCCTCACAATGAGCCAAAAAAGCCTTTTTCAGTTGAAGTTCTATTCGAAGTGTGCCACACACACTCACACACATATTTGGGGGAAAGAACTCAACTCTAATGACATTTCAAAGCAACTACAATAACGTTTGATGCTATTTATAAATTTACAATCCGCTTAACGTTAGCTTATCGGCTAAGACCTGGTACCAGTGTCAACCCCATTGTTATTGGCTGCCACCGAGGCAATGGAGAGGCAACTTTTCTGCCATTTGATTCTGCAGGCTCAGCTGCGGCACCAAAAATCACCCAAAAGAAAGTTTGGCTTTCTAATAAAACTTTTTTCCATGT
This sequence comes from Drosophila micromelanica, assembly GCA_004143825.1. Lineage (NCBI taxonomy): Eukaryota > Metazoa > Arthropoda > Insecta > Diptera > Drosophilidae > Drosophila > Drosophila micromelanica. The sequence continues at coordinate 30,040 of SCDY01001140.1, forward strand.
GTACAATTGTTTTGAGAATCTCAGCGATACAGTTGCCATGTGAGAAAACAGCAGATGGGATTGTCTCCAGCTTAGAAGGCAGTTCAGAACATACCCGATTATTGCTGATTTCAAGTCGCACAGCTGAGACAGAAAGAGCAGTTGAGGGATTTTTAAATATTGTTTTAGTTTGTTAACCGGTTCTTGGTTGGATTTAGTTAAAAACTTATTTTAATTGGGTTAAAGAAAACAAAATATGATTTTAAACTATTGTAAAATAAAAAACCCATTTGAGTTAAAATAAATACGCAATTTAATTGTGAATTGAATAAATTGTTGCTAAACTTTAAGCTGAAAGTCTGCAAATTTGGCCGAGATCTAGCTAACTGGTTTCAGGATATTTAATTTCGGGCCATTATTTCATTACATTAACAATGGCAGCCTCCTCCCCCCAACCCCCTCCCCCCTCCTCGCTCTTTAGCGGTTGTTGGAAATTCAATCAGAGCAGCATTAGAATTCACATGCCTGTTCCTGGGTCCACGCAGGATATGCGGATATGCGGCGGGCTTATCAACGGTATACGCATTTCAAAGCAAACACTTTGGGCAGATTTATGCACACACACACACACGCACACACACACACACGCACACACACACACACGCACACACACACACAGAACATATAGAGACACAAAGTTTATCTTTCGCTTTGTGTGCGCAATTTTCAAGGACAATTCAGCTATGCAACATGTCGACAGGCTGCCTGCCAGGACATGCATGGCCAGGAGTGAAAGAGAGAGTTTGCGAACCATATGCATATTTATTAATTTGTGTATCTATATCCGTATTTGTGTTTGCATTCGCATACGCAGTCGCATATTTATACGCTGCTAACATATTCATAGACAATTGGCAAATGTAATTAAATACGTTTACAAAAGCTTTTGCCAACTCGAGCGTTCGCTGTTCGAGTGGGTCCAAATTTGGGGGCTTTGTGTTCGTTTGTTTCGTTTTGTTGTTGTTGTTGTTGGCTGCCTGCCTGAATAGCTGTTAACACAGGCTATCAATGTTAAATATGAGTCTTGTTAAATGCTACAAAAGCTAATTTAGGCGGCAACATGTGGCAAACGCATTCATTCATTTCGTGACAATCGAGATTTATGTTAATAGATATTTAATTCGGGACAAATAACAAAGAACTTATTTCTAATTACTACACAATTTATGATTAACACATTAATACAATGATTGCAATTTCAATATATGTGATAACAAATTTATTAATTAAATATATATATATATAATGAAAAACTTTGAAAGTATATGAATTAAGCCCTAATTGTTAAGTATCTTACTTTAACTTGTGAAAATATGTTTTTGATTATTCCACACTCAACTGAACTTTACATAATTCACAATTCTCTAGCTTGTTTATGGCAACGTTTTTCTGCAGAAGCGCACGACCTGAAAACTGTTTAAGGCCAAAAACTATTAAATGCAAATTATGTCAGTTTCATTATTGTCCACGCCTGAACGACAACTTTGGCCGTTGCCTCCGATGCATACAAATTACAATTGGCCCGGGGCATGCATAGTACATATATATACACGAGATGTAATAATGTTGGCCCGAAGCGTTGGCTGGTTGGTATTTTTCTTACGCTTTCGGCTAATTAAATTGAATTCAATTGAAATTTAGAACGTTGCGCATGGCACGTGATTCTGAAATGAAGCTCAGCGACTTCTTTGGCCCTTTTTGTTGGCTTTTTGTGGGGATTTGGTTTGGGGTTGGAGTTCGGGGTTTTGTTTTTGGTTGTGGCCCTTTTTCGGGTTTAATATGAAACGTAATTAAACGAGAGGCAACGGTAAATGCGTAATAATGAAAACTTTATGGCTTTTCGATAAACGTTGCAGATAATATGGAGGAGTATATATGTATATACATATATATATAGGTAGAGAAAAACGGCTACGTGAATGCAATGAGAAATTGAGTAGAGTCGTGAGCTTAAAGTTTAAAGACAATTATCAGCTTTGCATTGAGGTTCCATTCTTTAAAAGGCAGCCATGTAATAAAGCCCAGAGATCATATCGTGGAACTGTGTCAATGATAACAATTCTATTTGGCTGCCCTTTGAAGTTGGCTACTCAATAATTCCAGTTAGTTGCATTGTTAGTTGACTTTTGCTGATTGTTTACGATTGCACCCGAAAGAATGAACATATTTTTCGCTTTTTATTTCGCTAGAACAACAAAAAAAATGCCGAAAATACCAAAAAAAAAAAAAATTCGAAAAACTGAAAACCAAACTCAACCGGAAGCCAATGTAAATAAAACGCTGGCCAATGTTTGTTTCTGTCAAAAAAAAAAGTAAAAAACGAAGAAAAAGCAAACACTTTGATCTGTAAATTCCCCCCTTGGTGTTCCCCCCACCCACCGGCAACAACAGCTGCCCAACGCATCAGTCAAAGGCATTGAATGAAATCTCTATCTCTTTCTCTCTCGCACTCGTCTCCTCTCACTTGCGCGGAAAGGGTTTAGAGTTACTTTTAGAACATATTTTGGTACAATTTGAAGAATTGTTTACACACACACACATTTGCGGGGGGTAGTTGAGTTGGCTCGGATAATTAGCGGATGCGCCACGTTTCTTGGTTTGCATTTCAAAGTGAAACTCAAACTAAATGAAACTGAAAACGAAAAACGCCGAGAGTTGATGGGAAAGTAGTGTATGGAGTGGCTTGTTCTAAATTGATTTATTTATTTGATGTTTTTATTTGTTTGTTTTCTGGCTAATTTTATGGCGCTACCACGCTACCCAGCCACCCCCCTCGGCGGGGGCCCTCACTCAATCAGCACTCACCTCCAGACAGGATTTGGGAGAGATGTGGATCTCGGTTTGATTCCATGTCCAAATGTTGTACAATAACAAATGTGGCTGCGCCGCTGTTGAGAGATGCGTTTGTGCCACATAAGCTGAAAACTGTTTGAGGCCAAACAAGTTAAGACGCCCACGAATACGAGCCATGCCCATGCCCATGCCCATGCCCATGCCCAGGCACTTGCCCCTGCGATTGCACCTCAGTTTATCTTGCCTCTGGCAAATCCCCAGCTTCCTACATGGCCATGACAAGCAACTAATGCCCTGCCATCAGCCAAGACTTAAGCTAAAAGAAAATATGAGCAAAAAAAACGAAGTGTGTGGAAAGAGAGTGCCAGACTGGCGTATACCCTGTGCCTGTATTTGCATTCTCGTCTCAATCATTTTTAGGACAGGAATACAGATTACATAAATTAACAAATTTAAAAGCTAAATGAATTTAATTTCCGATACTCTCAAAAAATAATTATGTATGAAAGTAATATATCCTATGAATTTTATGCATCTTAAATGGTTTCAGGATTATTAAAGCTGTCAGCATAATCATTTTAGAATGCATTCAAAATAATTTAAGGGATAACTTTCAACAATAATTTGCTTATAGGGTATTAAAGTGCACCATCATGCTCATCAACTCCTCCTCACTTGTGTGGGATAGAGGGAATTTGGGGAGTAGCTGCTCACATTGCAGTTGCTGCGCATTTGATTTGAAGCGCTGCGCGTTTACGTTTAATTGAGTTTATTGATGCATATTTGAAGTCAACTTCCATTCGGCATCGTCGATTGGTGGGCGATAGGGCGCTCGGTGCTCGGTGCTTGGTACTCAGTACTCAGTTCCAGGGCTTGGGCCACCACTCGAAAGTGCAAAAATGCAATTAATTAAGCACATTTATTTGCACACTACATGGGCCGTGCGGGAATCGAACGCGTGCCGATACTCGAGTATCTCATGGATGCAATTGCGGTAGCTCGACTGTTGAATGGACAGGATGGAAAGATTAAGCACTTAGTTGCGAATGAATATACTATATAAACGTAGGCCGATATTTCATAAATAACCCAAATATTGGAGAATTATAGAAAATAAATTGTGATAAGACACGATTTTTTTAAAGATTTATTTGAATCTTTTGCAACTATCTTAAGTTTACGTACTTTTAAAGAACTAAATTGTGCGTTTTTATTTAAAAGTAAAATGTGTAAAAATTAAGAAATATACAGCTGATTTTTTGGCATAACTTGGATTAGCTAACATTCTTCTAACGTAATATCAAAGAAAATTCTTGATCACATTTGCATTTAAATGTTTTAAAACTAGTTTGCTAATGCAATCTAAAGCATTGCCCAGAACATAAGTGTTTAGATGATCAGAAATACCAAACACGAAATTAAATCGCAGTCAATTCTAGTAGATTAGTAAATGACCCCGTGTACTCACTCCCATGACCCCGCTGCAGATGACCACAGTTGACCAGTTGTGGTCCAGCCTAAATATTGTTGAAAAAAAGAAAATCACCGCACACACCCACGCACATACACAGACACACACACACACGCACAAACAACCGCGCATTGAGTTCATTAAACGCAGCGCGCCTAATTAACGCGCAATCGAGTTAATTCCTCTTCTAACCGAAGCGGTTAATTAAGAGTGCAGACGGAGTCAGAATCGGAGTCAGAGAGAAGACACAAAACTGAAGCAGGCGAATTATGCGCTAATGTGCGAGCAATTGGATGACTTTTCAACCAATTCACATGATCCGTCTGCAATAATTCATTGGCATTCGATAATTATCGAGGATAATCAGAGGAAGCTCCAACTCTGGCCAATGCTGATTCAATTAGGCGGCTAGTCCATTGGTCCATTGTTTAGTTTGTTGAACCCGTCGGTTTATCTCTAGATATTTGTGAGAGGCAGCGGCTATAAACTCGCAGTCGCCCGAATGACTGATCCGCTTTAATGCTAATGCCAAATGAGAGAGGGGGGGAGTGAGAGGGAGGGAGGGAGCTTAACCCGCATCGAGATGTGCAAATGGAGCGCCCGTAGTTTCACGGCGCCATAAACCAGGTGACTTTAGTAGCTCAGCGGCTCAGTGGTTAAGCGGCAGGTGTGCGTGCTCACAATTGGTCAGCTGCACATACACGCACACACACACACACACACACACATTGTCGGTGGCTCAGCGAGGGCTGCCTAAAAAATTGCTAGCTATACTGCTATTGTAATACACAAATGTAGCACAAATTGAAGTAAATAAAGTGAAACAATTATTTTCATTTTGAAAAACTAAATATTTCCTAAATAACTTTTTAAATCATATTATATTTAATGTTATAATAATAAAAATCTATTAAGAATACATATTCGGCAAAGTCAACAGCATTTTAAATTTTATCATCGTTTTAAATAAATCATAAACAAACACTTAATATTATGAATATATTTTTATATAATATTTGTTTTATATATAATACATTAAAGAGTAACTTTATTTATATATAGTATGTATTTTTTATTCAGGAAATTGCCCTCTTTTTTCGAACTGCCCTCGCTGTTCATTCAGCAAAGTGGCTTAGCGTCAGCGTCTTTCATTGCGTCCTGCTTATCAATGGGGCTCATAAAAACGACTAATATGCCCAAGTGCATTTGCATGCGAATTAGTATTCAGACTCAAAGCTCGAAACTCAAAACTGAAAACTCATCGCACAAAAGTGTGAAAACTGTAATAGATATCAATAAAGTTGTCGGTTCTCTCAAGGTGTTGCGAATTTAATTGCAGTCTCTGAACTGCGACATAAAGTAGCAAATCTTATGATTTCAATTAGCGGACGTTCAGATGCGTGGGTCAACACCACTCCCCGCACCACCCACCGCACCACTTCGATCAGCAGTGAACTGGAATACTCCCGGCTGATACGGCGTTAAATTACGTTTTTATTTCGTTTGCCGTAAACCGGAAATTGCGACATACGCACGGAAGTCAACTCAGCACTCGTCCTACCCCCCCCCCCCCCCCCCCCCCCCCCCCCCCCCCCCCCCCCCCCCCCCCCCCCCCGAAACTCAATAACATTTATGAAACTTGAACTGTCCGATAAACCGTTCCCGCACCTCTTAGCCGACATGTTCCAAAAAAGTCGGAAAATTTCACAAGAAATTGCAAAAAAATTGTTTTTCAATTAAAAAGTTGTTTGCTGCTGCTGCGTGCAGACAAATTTGCCATTCAATTTGCCCACAGGACAGCTGAGATTGTGTGTGGAATGTGTGTAGTGCGTGTGTAAGTGTGTGTCAGTGTGTGCAGACAGAAAGAGTTTGAAATGTGCAGTGGTTAAAGGCGGACACAGGTACTCAACATGTGTAAGGATATTCTGCCTTATGATATATGCTTTTACATTGCAGAAACAATTTGCCAAATGGTTGCCTTTAACTTTGCAGCTCAGAATATATTCATTTTATCTATTATATTTACTTTATTTTCTACTTGTCTAGCTCAATTATTTGAAATAATATTTGCTTGTTATTTTCCGTGTATATTTTCTGGAATTTTTCTATGCTCTCAAAGACAAAAGAAACTAAATGAAAAGAATTATTAAAAAAAAATATTGTTTGAGGAAATTAAATATGAAGTTGTTATTTTTTGCATTACATTGCATTACAAATGAAAATAATGTGTACTAATAATTAAGAATCAATACATATTTGTTTGTGTTTAAAAAAGTAACAACTTTTGTATATTCTTACACATCTGCCTTTTCTGTTATATATATCTTAAGTATATATGTATATTTTAACGATTAGCTTTAGATTCTTTGCTCTATCTTACATAATTCATGGCCACACACCGATTTCAAGGTGTTAAATACCCTGTATTTTATCTGAGTACACTTTCATATTTGCAGAGGCGACTTTAGAAAAGCCGCAGCGACCTTAGATAAGTTCTCAAAAGTTTGTTTAGCATTTAGCGCTGGGGTTTACTTAATTCTATGTTTTGTAGTTTGGCCAGCGTTCGATGCCATAAATTATGCGCAGTGCGAGCATATTTTATGGCATAGGCTCAAGCCTGCAGGCAACACCTGCGGCTCCTCAACTTCCTGGCGACGTCATTAGGTAGTCAAGGAGCATAGCGCCAAAGAAAAAAGGAGGCATTTACGGCTTGTACAGTTTGTTTGCCGATAATGTCGCCCGCATTCCATTTTGTTTTCCATTTTGGTAATGCCGCGCACGTAGAATGACGGCCTCAAACCGAAACCAGAACCTGAACCCGAACCCAATACCGAACCCGATACTGAACCCGATACTGAACCCTTGCCAGCCCACTCGATAAGCCGCTTTTGTGGTCTCAACGTTGGCGTTGGCCGTTGCTAATCTTAACACAACATTTAACTTGCTTTCTTGGCCGGCTATCTGGGGAGTAGCACACAGTTATCCACCACCCACCACCCACCAAACACCACCCACCGTGGAGTGCAGCCCCCTTTGGGACACGTGTGCAACATTAGATTCGTCTCATTGCAGGCGTCGCTTCGCTTTGCTTCTTGGCCAGCACGCGCCGCCATCCAACTGTTGGCCAAGATGCAATTGACTTGAACTAATCCAAATATTATCGCAGCCGTGCAATGACAACAACAACAATTTGATGTCGTGCGCCAACATCATTAAAAAATTGTATTCTTTTGATTAATAACCAGAGCGCACTTTTCACTACCTCCAACAGCCGCCACACCTCGGCGCTCGTCTTTTGATCAGTTGTTGGTAAATATTTGCCACAGATAGGAAATTAACACTGTCATCTGAAAAACCACCACACAAAGCGAAACAAGGGATCCCACAGTGATACGACAATTTGTAATTGCAGAACTGTGCAATCAGGAAAAGGTTTCACTCGGAGACAACGGGTCGAAAATATTTTCAGAGTTTGCTCGCAAATTGCGTGGGCAGATGACAGTTTGTTTGCTAATCCCAAAGAGGTTGCGAGCGGGGATTGAGAATTATTTACGCTGAGATATGCAAAGCAAAGAAAGCGGAGGTCGGAGGTGCCACAAATTGATAATGCTAATGGACAGCTGTAAATGGATGCATAATGCTAAGCAAATAGATTGTTTGCTTTTTGTTTAGGTCCCTAAATTAAAACATCAATATATATACATATACAAATATACAACAATTATCAAGTGATTAATCTCACAATATAATTTACATTATTGTTTTAAGTTTTTTTTTAAAGGTTTTGAATAAATAAACTACCAAAAGCTTCTAAAGATTTCCTTTCAAAATTAATTTCCCTTAGATTGATTTTATACCATATTCTTATAAATTTTTATCTTTGAATATTTTAGATTTTACTTTTAATAAAATACAGACATTTTAGTTTTCAAATCGACTTTTACCAAACTAACAAAAATTCTTCTCTCTTTCCTACTCTTTATATCCTATTTATGAAATCGGGTTCTAAATGAATCAGATATGTGGGTCCAGCTGATTAATAGCAGCGCTAACTTTTGCATTACTTTAACGGCTCATTGCACATTCCTTTCCAATTATAATTTCACGGCATGACCAGGGCTTAGGAACTGTAATATAACAGAAACTTGTGGGTGGGGGGTGGAGGGGCTGTCTGCGGCATCGCTGGCTCATTAGGCATAATTTATGAATGGGCCGTCAATAAAATACGAGTAAGTATTGTCTCAAGATGACGACAACTTTCTAAAATTTTCAAAATCGTAGCTACTTAGGCATGCGCACAATTTATAATGCAATAAATCAGATGCAAATGGCTTTTACACAAACGAACGCGTCGCGAGCCAATTATTTTAATCGTTTTTGTCAACGCAACAACAACAACAACAATAAAAGAATCCATCTTAGAGGGAATGGCAGGGGTACCACTCGGATTAAGCAATTCAATGTAAAGTGCTGGATGTGCTCTTTAGAGCGAAGAGCTTTCAGCACCCAGTCAAAATGCTTTGACAAGTTCCACACTAAAAGAATGCAGTCTTAATGGCACACACTCTCCATCTCCTTCTGAGAGTGAGACGCCATCTAATGTGACTATAAAAATACCAAAAAATTACTTTCACTTTATGCATCACATTCCCTCTTCCCCTCAGCCAAAAATCAACTCGAGTAGCGCGTTTCATTTGCTTCGGTCGAGTGGATTGGAGAGAATTGGATATGGAGGAGGAGGAGGGGGAAGGTGGGGCCTCATCGGGCGGAGGCGCCGCTCGTAACGTCAAACTAGCGATACAAACAAATTATAAAATGCATCTATTTTACGATCGAACACGAACAGGTGACCAAAGAAAGGCGTCGCTTAATCATCAAGTGTTAGTAGGTTAAAGACAAATGACAGCCGGATCGAATCTGTTGAGCAAAAGGTTACAAAAGGTTACAAATTATTTCAAAGCATGTGAGATAAATAATTAAGAAATGCATTTAAATTGAACAGATGATAATGTGGACCAAGAAGCTCTGGCGCCAAGAGTAACTGTTAAGTAAATTCCAAAAAATCAAAGTTATGTTAAGATAAATTTCAAAGGTGCAGCTCAAGAATATGGATGTACTACGGATATTAGGATCAATGTTGGGAATTGATTATGGAACAAAAAAGAAAAATAAGACTCAAGAATATATAATCACACAAAATTATATAAAATTCAACATTTTTAACAATTTACCCCACAGATAGAATTAAAAGAGAAAAATATAACTCGGAGTTGTTTTTGATTAAAAACATTTAACATTATATTACATTGCAGCAAACAAAAAAAATTATAAAAGCTTTCATTCGTAATTACAACTATTAATTAGTATTTTAATTGAATATGACCCTTGGAATATTAATCTTTTTTTTCCAACTCAACTCAACCTTACGAATATCTTTTCCTTTGCCCGCTCCTTAAAAGCAACCTTAACTGTTTCATTTCTTATCACATTCAACTGCAACAGCATCGTTAGATCGCTCAACACTTTCAACCCAGGCAGACAGACAAATTGTCGTTGTTAGAATTCTGTTTAAAAGCAGGAGAAGGACGTGAAGAGGGGGGCTGCATAGTTGGCTAACTGCGTGTTGGCCACGGCTGAGGGTCGCTCTGGCGACAAACAATAATTCAAATGAGCGCCGCATTATTCAAAATCATGTGACAGTTGGCGGCGTTAACGAATCGGAGTCAGTCACCGACTTTCCCTTCCCTTCCCCAACCCTTTACACGGGACTCTTTTGCTCTCATTGCCTTGATCTGTCCGGTAAACTTGGTTTTGATTCATGGTGGGCACTCATTGTAGTTGTTGTTGCTGTTGTTGTTGTTTATGTTGCTGCTGCCTAATCGCCTTGGCGACACTTATGTTCGTAGGCGCGTTATCCACATCATCAAGAGGCGACTCCAGTTGAGTCGAGTCGAGTCGAGTCGAGTTGCCAGACCGTAACTAAAATGAGATGCCAAACAAAATGCAATTACCTTCGCTGCCCCGTTCCGCGGTTTCAGGTGAAACGGGTTAGGGATGGTTTAGGGTCTGGCTGGCCAGCAAATAAAATTCCTTATCGCGCAGATAGTCAGCTAACTCGAAAGAAAGAGGGGGAGGGGGTCGGGGGGACAGATAAGTGCCGGCAACAAAAGGCGCTGCAGCAATTAATCTTCGCTTCTGAGTTGCCTTCCAGGTGAATTGTGTGGCATGCGCCCCCGGGGCACACACATGTGTATGCGTATGTGTGAGTGTGTGTGTGTGTTAACTTCTCTCTGTTATGCTGTTTGGACTGCATTCAACTTTAACTTATTGAATTATAAATTATTATGGGCACCCATCTTGGCAAGACCTTTTGGCAAACGTGGCCAACAAACTTTTGGCCATTGACAGCTATTTTCGGTTGGCCCAAACCCAAACTCGCATGACCCAAGTAATTTGCCTCATGATTTTTGCCAGCCTTACGTGTGAAAAAACGCAGTCAGGCGTAAGTGCGTCCGGATTTTGTGGTATCTGGGTATCTGGGTTTTAGATAGGTGGGAAACCGTATGCCAGGCATTTACCTTTTGTGCATACATTTCGGCCATATTGTGCAGTGAAGCGTGCGAGATGGACACACGTCTAATCACCTGGAAGTAATCACTATCTATGCGATTTATTGATTTTGTCTGACATTGAAACCCAACACGCTGATGGCTTAATTTTGCCAAATCGGCAAAACTAACCCCAATATATATTTGAAAACACAAAAAGAAAATTGAGTTCAAAAATTGCTGTATGCGTGACAAACTTTCAATTCAAACTACAACTTGACCCATATTTTAAATATTTCAAGCTTCAATTTTTGTGGCTTCCTCTTATTGTTTTCTGTTTCTACTTTTATCTTAAGTGCACTTTGAGGCATTTTATTTATTGCACGACTTTTTCTTTCTTTCTTTCGGAAAGTGTTTCATAACTCAGATACCAAGTCCCGGGCCTCGATGTGGCCCATGGACCACACGTCGCCATTGTCAAGTGTCGCCAGTTTTAGATATGATGGTACCATCGTATCAACCATCCGCTGAGAGCAGTGGGCAGGCAGGCGGCTGCGGCGTGTGTGGCTTTTATTGTCTCCACATAAAAAAAAAACAAAAAAAAAAAAACAATCCAAAAAACTAACGAAAAAATAAATGAAAAGAACAAAATGAAATTTACTATTTGTTACATTTTGAGCGCATCATTCACTGGTTTGTGTTTTTTTTATCTATCGGGGTCTTTGCCTCTAATTGCATAGAAATGCGCTCACATTTATTCGCCTGGCCATGTTCGGTTTTTATAGCTCTCTGAGGGTCGCTCACAGCCGAAAAGTCTGGGAGTCTTGCGCTTTGTAGCTGCTCCGATTCGAGATGAGCTCGTTGTCTTATTGTAGTTGTATTTTTGGTGATTTGTTAGAGATAAGGGCGGAACTGACGATGACCTTTGGCGATCTGTGCTTCTCGTTCTAAACTTGACCCCATTTTTTTTTTTTTTTTTTTTTTTGTGATAAGCGCTGATAAACACCAAGAAATGATAAACAGAGATAGGCAACGCAAAAGTAATGATTTATTTAGTATTAATTTTTTGTCTTGGGAAAATTTCTATAATTTAACAAATAAGTAATAATCAAAAAAAATCGCTCATAAAATAAACTTCAATAAATTTCAGTTAGCACAACTGGTCCTAAAATAGGTATGCATAATGTTTGTATATGCCACATATTATATATCAACTATAAGCTGCAAACAAATATATTATTTCTACAATTTTGTAGTAAAACTAAGTTGATTGATGAATAAATGTCTGAATTGCTTATAAATAATGGCATGATGCTGAGAAAATTTTGAGAATAAAAAATTTGATGTGAGACAGGAAACATTTTATGGAAAATATAAATGAATAATTTTTTACAGTTAATTGGAAATAGTTAGTTCCTAAAATCCATTAAAATTAAAAAAAATTTATAAATTAAGAACAATTGTAGTTAGGCCTTATCATATTTTGAGTGGCGGCCTTTATTGGAATTTCCACAAAAATAAAATATTTGTTTCAATGAAACCAAATATACCAAAATACATTTGTGTGGCCTTTTTTTTAATGGGCCACTTCAATTGAAATTTGATGCTACAAGTTGCCAAGTTTCATTTCTCATGTGACAAGTGAAGTCTTTGAAGAGGCTGCCTTATCGCGTCTGAGCGCGTCATGCCAATGATAACCTTCGCGAGTTTACGGAATCAATTGGAAATAATATTTATTTGTCTTTTTACGATGGCTTTGTCATTTGTCGCCTGGGCCGAGAGGAACCTCAACATTTTGTTCCAACCCCGGCGAGCAGTTGAGTTCCCACAAGTTCAGCGTGTAATTTGCCGAATGTGTTGAGTATCTTTGAGATTAGCAAGAGGACAGACGACGGTGGAGGGTTGGGTGAAAGGTCTGCACAATTGATTGATATTCGAGCTGGCCGCATCGGCTGCTGTTTACCAAAGTGATAACGTGGCTCAGATTATGTTGTGATCCGATCACCGGCACAACTACTCAATGTGTGTGCATCATTTTTCACATCACGTGCCACACGCGGCCATCGTGTGCGAGCGCCGGCAAATTGCGACATTTTGCAACATGCGTCGCGTCCTCTTAAATTTCAACAATTGTCGCATCGAGTGGCCCAACCCCGCCGCGCCCTGCATAGCACCCCCTCCCACCCCTTCGCACACTTTGCCAGCGGGAGGGAGACTGCAGCCAAGCTGTAAACCCCCCGGCCCCTTCTGGCGGCGCTTCAAAGCAGCTGCGGCATTTGGCAAGCATTTGGCCAGCCACCGAGCATTGCCAGAAATATGCCCAAATCCTACGTCTTGTCTGCGGCTGCCACTCATATTTCTACAGACCAGACCCTGCCCGGCCAGACCAGACTATTCCATATTATATTTCTCGAATTGGTTTTTTTTTTTGGCAGCTCCTTTGCGCTTTCAATGCGGCAATAAACGGAATTAAAATTCCAAATTAGCTCGTTGCAGTTGCGACTAGTCAAAGAAGAGCCAAAAAACAAAAAAAGAAAAAACAAACTATTGGATTATGTATTTATGCTGTGGACTTTTAAATAAAAACTCATGTGTGGAAGATGTGTTTTGAAAGATAGATAGAATAAATGTTTGTTTGTTTATTCAATTTTATACTTTATATATAAATATTATTTAAACAATTTGAATACGTTAAATTTGTAACAATAATTCACTTTCTTAGATAATTTCTTATTCTTGCTATAAATAAAATAAAAAAGAAACATTTTTGTGTTTTGTGTATGAAAAATAGCTTACAAAATTTATTTAAGATAATAATTCCATACAATTTTAAGAGATGTTTTTTCTTATTAATAATAAGAATATAATTTGATAAGATTACTTAGTTACTATTGGCTTATATAAAAATTTAGTTAGTTGGCCTGAATGATCATTGTAAATAATTGCGTACCTATTGCCACAATTTAGTTACCAAGTTAAATAAACTGCACCACCGTTGGCACAACCCTCACCCACTGGGCAATCAGTGAGGATTGAATGCGTTTTGCCGTTGCCGGATTTATGCGTCATTATTTTGTGTAATCCCCTCGACCGCGCCGCTGACCCATGTGAAATAGGGGCAACCAACACGCAATCGAAATAGATTTTTTGGGTTTGCGGCATTTCTGGGATGCGTTCAAGTGCGAAAAACAAAAACAATTGGTAATGGAAAACTGCGAAAAACTAAAGTTGCGTGCATTTAGAATTAAGGAGTGGGGTGGGGTGGGGTGGGTTTTTGGCGTGGAAAGTAATGAGTACGTTGGAATGAAATGGTCACATTAGCCGGCTGCTTGTCATGGTGGTGACCAGCTGCTCCTACTCCTAACTGCAATCCTCCCCCCCTGCAGAAAGTAAAATAAAATTTGCAAACAATTGAAATTGAATTTGTACAACGAATTTGACTTTTGAGTGTTGGTTTATCCTATGTGTGTAAGTGTGTGTGTGTGTGTGTGTGGATGCTGCAAATGAAGATATTTGACATCTTGATTGCCGAGCTACAAAGTTGCCGCGCTGCCACGCCCACATACAGTGCCGCAAAACAGTACAAATCACTCAACAAGTCGACGGCCGCGGCGCATAAATGTCTCACAGCGAAACTGCAATTTAATTGCCCAACAAAAATTTAGAGGCGCTTCGGCCACAGACAGTCGATGCCGGCGGTAAAATAGCAAAAAGACAAAAACAAAAAAAATAAACAAAACATGAAGTTTGCTCGACGAGCGGACACCCATTAGTCCAGTACTGGAAGTTTTTATAAAGTATAACAAATAATTTAGAATTTAGAAAGCAAGTATAGATGAGAATAAATATGGTAGGTATAAAATTTATTTTAATAAATTTATATACATATAATTTAAGGCAAGGTATATAAAGATTCCTAGACTAGCGGATACTCATTGGTCTAATAATATATATTTAAATAAAGTATAACAAATAATTTGAAATAACATGTAAGTATAGATGAGAATAAAAATGCTAGGAATATCAATTATTTTAATAAATTTATATTTAACCAAGGTATAACTTTTACAGATGCAGGGTATCCAAAAAGATACAACGTCGTAAAACTGCGGCATAAAGTAAAAGGTTTTGGGGCTTACAAAAAATGACGAATTAAATGTATGTGAAAAGAGAAAACCTGGAACTTGAAACATGGAACAAGTCATAGAGCGCCCTCCTACAGATGCAGCCCACATGTGTTCCGGGAATGGGGAAATGGGAATCGGAATGGTGATGGGTAGAAGGGGGAATGTGCCGCGTGCCGCATGCCGCATATGCACGTGTGCCATAAATTTTATAGCATGTTGCATGTAGCTGTTGCATGTTGCTCAAGTCCGGCCTTTCCGGGTACGTTCTTTGAAGACGTTGTCCAGTCAAAGGTCGTTGCATCATAAAGCCGCTGAGATTAACGATATGCCAGCACCAAAAGCCAAGAACGGAGTATGCAGAGATACATATTTATTTTGGATTTCGATTTGGATTTGGATTATTTGTCGCCAGCGTTTTGTGTCGCCCACACAAACTTGCAATTACGTTGTTTATTCTCAATGACAAGAGCCAAATGGGAAATGCATACAAATACTCGCATGCACTGGCACAAAAACCAACTCTGGCAGCCAACACCAGCAGTGGCAACATCCTCATCCTCATCCTCATCCTCAACATCATCAGCAACAGCATCCTCATCGCCATCATCATGATCAGCATCATCATCGTCCTCATTATTATAGTCCTTTGTTGGGGCATGCAAACATGCAGACATGGATGAAAAATTGTAGGAATCAAACGGCAAATAATGCAGACAACGACAATGCCAACAATAACATAAGTAGAAAGTAAATATTAACCAAAGAGTAACCAATGCATAACGACGAATCGATGCCCTACTTATTTAAGTGATCGAAAGCTTATTAGATAAAAAGTGGCTTATAAAAGATACTTGAAAATTATTTTTTTATATTTATTTATTTTATACAGAATTTTGAAAGAGTTTGATTTGTTTATACTTCAAAGCTAAATAAATAAAAAATTAAAAAAAATATTATGTAAGAATATTTTGTATTTTAAAAGTTTAATGCAAGGCAGAAAGGATAAGAGGATGAGAAATCCATAACCAATTACTTAAAGCAATTCGAAATGCAATTATAAAGACTATCTTTTATTCAGTCTCATACAGGCTATTAGAATATTTGAATACTCTGCATTAGAAGTTATCACAATGACGCCAGCGTTGACTTGTCTTGTGCCAGTTTCTTGTTGGTTTTTTGCATATTTTAGAACAAAATGAAGAAATAATTTTAAATCATGTACACACACACACACACTCACATATTACTAGTTCCAGTTGCTTGGCTTAGTCGTGGTGTCAACACAATGGCACCAAATTATTTAATACTTCAAGTGTATGTATTTCCATCTGCATTTGTATCTCTGTGTGTGTGTGTGTATCTGTGTGAAAGTCGCCGCTTTGGCTGCTGTCCGCTTTTTTGTGTGTGCTCGCCCTGCAATTGCAAAAATTGTAAAATGTCTCCGGCTCCCTAAGCAGAGGGGGCACAAAGTTGGTAACAGGCCCAGAGACATGTCATACTCGTAAGTCGCACACAGCATGAATGTTGTCCCAGTACCAATCTCAATCCCAGCTCCATTTCTCAGCTCTTTGAGTGCAATCTGCAATTGCTTTTAGTTTGAATTTCATATTTAATGAAGCTGCATTTCCATTGTTGTGGTCCCAAAAAAAAAAAACTAAAAATTGTTGACATCAAATTGATTGTGTGCGACTGGATTTTTGCCTATGCAACAAATGAACGAACACAATTTGGCAAGCTGACCGAATTTTAGATGCCCTTTAAATGAGCTCTGACAAAATAGCCTGATGTGAATGTTAATTATTAATAGATCTTCAAACTTTAAAGAGCTTTACTACGATTTTAAATTATTTATTTCTCTTATTTTAACTGAATTGAAATAAGAAATAAATACAATGAAGAGTGTTGCCTGAATTCGATACCAGATTTGTTTGGACAACAGAGTTTCCAACTATTTCTGGTCATCGATTTAAGCTGCTGCATTTCAATGCAGTAAAGTTGCAGTTGAGCTGTGGCTGCAACAAAAATCAAATTTCCAGAGTTGCTAACTGCTGGAACACACTTGAGATAGCATCCCCTGCGTGTCAATTCCGATGCCGTTGCCTCCCACCCCACCCCTTAAACCAACTGCATTCCCCTTTGGCACTTTACAGGCGATTGCAAGTCAGCACATTCCTGGATCATTAACTCAACGTGCAATGGCTGCACAATTCGCCTTTAACAAGCAATTAAATCGAAACAAAAAACTTGCACAGCACTCAACCCCTCAGGGTAGAGAGCTGCAAAAAGGTGAGAGAGCGATAGAGCGAGAGAGGGATGGTGGTGTACGGGGGGAGGTAACATACAGCTAAAGCGTCGAACAATGCAGTTTGGGTAAAATGCTGTGACATTGATTTATTTAACAATTACAACAAACGTAAATTTTATAATTATTGCGCATGTAAACAAGAATTGTAGCTGTTCAAAGTGAGAGATGCAACTCACCGGAGAAAGAGAGCGAGAGAGAAAAAGAGAGAGAGAGAACGTTAGTTAATGCCAGCGAAATGTCAAAGTGAAGTGACAGCTGCAACAAAAGCGAACGAGTCTCGAATCTGGACAAAGACACAAAAACCCCTGGCGCCGTCTTTGCTTGAAATAATTACTTTTTGAGAGCTAGAATCCTCCCTACCCACCCCCAGGCCTGCAACCCCTTGGCTCAGTCACTGGCCTCCCCACCCCCTCCCAACCCCCTGTCAGAGTTTGGGTACGCCCGCGCGCATATGTCGCCGTTGCGATTTTAATTTTGAAATTTATGCTAACAGCAGTTTGAGAAACTGCAAAGCAACAGAGCTGCAAATAAAAACAAGTTACAATGAATTCGTTGGAAGTGCACGACTAACACATACTCTGTACGCAACTCGAAATGAATAAATATAAAAAATATAAGCGTTAGTATTTTTAAATATTTTAATAGTATTTAAATATAACTTAAATACTAAATATATAAAATATATAATATATGCCTAAATATTTTAATAGTATTTAAATATAACTTAAATATTCAATTATGTGATTTCCAGGCTGTCACGTAACATAAAGATACCCGTTTTTTAGAGCATTGTATGCGTAGAGGGTATAAAAAAAAACGCAGTCAGCAGGTTGCCAAGGGGTTGCCACAGGGCGGGCAACTGCAGCTTTGGGTGGGTGGTTTGGTGATAGGAGGAGTTGGTGGGGTGGGGCAGTTGGCAAAGCAAATGAGGCAGCCGTATGACATTATTTGTGCAGCACTTTTTGCGTTTTACCCCCTTTGTGCGGAGTGGCTTCATCAATGGACAGCCTCAAACGGCATTGGCAACGTTCATCCTGTTCATCAGCCTCATCAACGCAAAGTAAATATTTGCATAATGTGCAGCTGTCTCTGTATGTGTGTGTCAGTCCCTTTGAATGTGTGTGTGTGTGTGTGTGCGTAATTTGTGGGTGGCAGTGGGCGACAGTAGCACTTGGCATGTTTACTTTACAAAATGCAATAACAGCAGCAAACGGACGCAGCAGCAACAGGATCAAAACAGCAGGCGACTAGCGGGGGGAGGAGGAGGAGGACGGGTGCTGAGTATATGGAAGGGATACCCTGCTAAATAAAACAACATTTTGGTTACCCACACGCACACAAAATAAAAACCACATGGAAAACATAATAAAAATTAATTGAAAACCTATTCGAAACGCATTGAATTCAGTTAACAATACAATCAATAATTACTTATAAGAGCCCCCATATCGAAAACAACCTCATCAATACTTGAAACTCATCGCACAGAACACGAAGATATGAAAGGCTAATCCTTGGAGCACCTTTTGTACATCCATGTTAAGCGTAAACAACGATGAGAGCTGCTTAACGATGAATCATCAACAGAAGTTACCTGTAAAATGCGACCTGAGTGAA
Organism: Drosophila micromelanica; assembly: GCA_004143825.1. Classification (NCBI taxonomy): domain Eukaryota; kingdom Metazoa; phylum Arthropoda; class Insecta; order Diptera; family Drosophilidae; genus Drosophila; species Drosophila micromelanica. Next base: position 48,940 of record SCDY01001140.1, read on the forward strand.
GTTTATTATACACTCACTTTAAATATGCGAGACAAATAAATATTGTCAAAAATATGATGAAGAAATTTAACCAAAATAAAATCTAGAACACAAAGCACAATATAAATAAAAAATCAGTTTACATTAGCCAAACTTATTATAAAAACGTCTCTAACAGAATATTTTTAGTATATTTATGTTAATAATAATAATATCTAAAATTTTAAATTAGTATGAATAAAACTGAATCTTGGACAACTTTACGATTCTAAATGCAAAATACAATTTCCAGACTATTCCAATGAAATTTTAAATTTTAAAAATTTTGAATTTTTTTATATAAAATAAGGAATTTAAGGAAATTATTTTAAAATTCTCCATTCTTGCTGACAAAGCAATTCTCATGAAAATATTCCGAGTATATTATCAACAATTTGAAGCAGCACAAAATCCATCAGCAAGGCACATTAGTAATTCGATATACTCCTACAGCAAGTGTGTTAATTTCTGAAGAGTTGTGTTAACAGCATCAACCGTTTCCTGTGCAGTCCGTGTCTTTTGTCTGAGACTGCGATTGAGAGTGTGCCCTCAAATTCTCTGAGCTATCTCTCATTGGGTGTCCATTTATCAAATGCAGTTCCCCCAGCTGGAGTCTCTAAGTGTCTTTCACTGTCTCCAAGTGTATTGGGCCACGCCCACAGGGCAGATTTGTGTCCTGTAACCGAAACTGGAATTGCACTTCAGATTCGTCACATGTCATTTGGGTTTATGTAAATAGCCGACGAAGGGCGTCCAAGTGAAATTGATAGTTTGTGAATGCCATCGACACGCTGTTGCTAATTAAAATAGATGATCGATGGACCAGGAACTGCAATATTTGTAGGGGTAGGGGTAGGGGTAGGGGTAGATATAAAAAATAACGCGCGTGCAACCCTTGAGAACCGGAAATGGCCAAGGGCAAGACCATGGCCAAGGCTGGGGGTTAAAAGAAAGCGACTCGTGTCGCCCTTAAGCCAGCTTAGCCACACCTCTCCAAGCTGAGCTCGAGCAGAGAGAGAGAGAGAGAGAGAGAGAGAGAGAGAGAGAGAGAGCGAGAGAGAGAGAGAGAGAGAGAGCTACAGTTGCCATGCAGATTCATGAACTGCTGCGAACCACGCAAATCTCTTGTGACAACATAAATAGAAACATGATTTAAGATCGGTGCGGGATCAGCGGCACATTTACAGCTGGGATTACAACTCGGAACGCTGAGCGGGCACAGCACGAGATGAATATGGCCGGGGCAGGGGCAGGGGCTCAGATCAAATTGGATGATGGCATGAGCTCAGTTGAGAGAGAGTCTCGCGCCGGGTGGTTTATAGTTTTCTCGTTGCTTTTTTATGCCTGCTCATCGAGGGGTTAGAAAAATGTTGATTAGCCTTCTGCGCAACGGAAATGGGCTGGCATTGCGTACAGAAGTCCCGTTTTGTAGTTGGTTTTTTTTTTGTGTTGTTTGCTGCTCTAATAAATTATAACTAAACTTGGTTCGGCCTTTGTTGTAGCCATGTAATTTGGTTTTGGCACGGCGACTGTCAAGGTGCAGGGTGCGGGGATAATCAAAAAATAACAAACTGCGCAGGATAATTGCAGCGAGAGTTGTGTAAATTGTGTTTGCCCAAACAATGGAAAACGCGACACTTTTCCTCTATGCATGCATTCTCTATGCTATTCGTCACACAGCAGTCGAAAATGTACAGTAAATAATATATCGGTAGTTATATGCGATATTAGCTTAAGAAATGTAAATGTGAGCTGTGTAAAGTTTTCTCTAAATTTTGGGGAGCACAAACAGCTGCAGTCTTTGATGATGGAGAATCCCCCAATTGACAACTGCATTGGATGTTCTCGGGAAGGGGAGAAAAAGGGGTTTACAAATATGAATAATGTAGATACGGCAAAGAGCAGGACTATAAAATTAGCACGAAGTGCGCCCTAAATTAATTGCATTAATATGTCAACATGCCGAGCTGTCTGCGAGTGAGTGTGCCACTGAGTGTGTGTGTGTGTGTGTGTGTGAGTGCTGACTGAGTGCACACTACTTAAGATTACACAACAGCCAACAGCAATTTCGAAAAGTACTTAAAGTTTATTTATTTTGCGTCTGCTCGACACGCAAACATAAAAACGAGAAAAACAACAAAAAATAATAATTGATGAAACTATATGAGAGAAAGATGGGGGAAAGAGGGGAGTTTGTTGCTGCAGCTCAAGAAGCCGCAAATTAATTCAGTTGCCACCCACTTGGCAACGTTTGTCGAGTGAAAATATTTTCTTTTAGATTTCAAATGTGAATTTTGTATTTGTCTATCGTAAAATGGATTCAAGTGCTCCGCTTTTCTCCCCACGAATGTTTTTTCTTTTTTTTTTTTGTTTCTGTTTTGCTTACGACTTGCATTAGGTTATTTTATGATTTATGCGACTGCGATCGCGCCCAAAATCAACACATTAGCACAGAGCACGAGGCCTTTGAAGTGCCTTTCGTTGGTCTAGAGGAAAAATGATGTGATAATTTGGCAAAATATTAAAACAACAATTAAAAATGCATTTGGGTGTCAATTGCAAATGCTTTTTATCGACTAGACTTTAAATGTGTTGCTTTTTGAATACCCTGTAATAAATGTGTACGGTAAAAGGGGTATTGATTTATTTATATTTCTGAAATATAAGAGTTAAATAGATATATAAATATTATATATCAATATATATATTCACTTAAAATTTAAAGTCTTTCAAGTCTTTCTATAGGGTGTCTTCTGGTCATATAATTTCGACATTATGTTTCTGTTTTGAGTTTTGTGTCACTGACACATAAAACAAAATGAGCATGAAAAATGAAATTTATGCATTTTGTTGAAAGGGTTAATGGGGCGTATGCGCTACGCGTTTCGTTACGCTGCATTTGGCGTTTTGCAATCGATCACATTCTGTTTTTTATGTGTTTTGTTTGGTTTTTTTAGTGCAAGTTTAGCTATACGAAATTGCTTTTATAAAAATAAATATTTTAATGCATGTTTTCGGGTTGTAAAGAATTATTGCTGAACTTTGCTTTACATGCAAATGAAACATTATATTCTGATCAAATTTACATTTCCATAAATCTGTGGGGCTTACAAAATTTTGACTGCAAATTTAAATGAAAATAAATGATCTTTTGCTGCCGCCCCCCAACAGTAATTATTAGGAAACTGGGCGCTGTCTGCACAAAATTTAATAAAACAAATTGTGCGCCCATTGAAATGACAACAAATTGTACTGGGCGCATATATATATGGTATATATAGCTAATATATATCAAGTTGGGGGCTATGTGATTCGGAAATTTTGCTAATTAAACTTAATATTGACAAATGATGGCTTTGGACAATGTCAAGAAACAGCCACGACCATGTCGCGGGCCTGTGCTTTTTGGGTTCCCGTTACGTTGCCCTCAAAAGTGTTGACAGATCTGTGGATGCCGCATGTGTCGATGTTGCCGCCTCCGCTGATGGCGTCGCGGCTGCTGCCGACGCTGACGCCGATGCTGATGCGACTGTAAATGATGCATGTTTAATTGCCGGCGCATTAATTAAATTTTGGTAGAGCGTGGTGTTTCTTTCACTGTGTGTGTGTGTGTGTGTGTGTGTGTGTGTGTGTGTGTGTGTGTGTGTGTGTGTGTGTGTGTGTGTGTGTGTGTGTGTGTGTGTGTGCGCTGTTTTTTTTTTTGGTGTCGCTTTTACAGATAAGCCCAATAAGTCTGTCAATGCTGGGGCGATCAATTGACATGACATCAAGTTGCATTATTCTTAAGAATCTTTTTGTGGCCGCCTGGAACAGTGGGGCAGAAAATGATTGAAATAGCTTACTGTGCAAAAGCTCGAAAACTATTTTAGAAGAAAACGATGACACATGCCAGATATTATAGTAAACATATTTTTAAGATTTTAAATTGATTTTTTAATGTCAGCAGAAGATAAGATGAATAAAGAAATAAAAAACGTAAGTATATTTATATATAAATTATTTTTATTCTATTTATAAGCTCACTTCTAATCTATCAATCAAGGTATAAAATTGTTACAAAAAAATCACTTCATCTAAGCAAATCACAAACCAAAATCCAAATACATTTCAATTAACCGGTTTGCGAAAACAAAAACAGTTCTCTGTTGCCCAAAATTAGCCAGCTCGGAATGTGTTTGTTTTTTGAGTTGTGGCGCGAAATGCAGTTTACTTGTTGGACATGGAAAGCTTTGTGGCCACAGCGAAAGCAAATCGGACAGCGGACAGCAGCAGCAACAACAGCAACAGTATGCCAAAGCCCGAAATGAATTGGTAATTTATTATGCGCCGTCATGGCGTGGGCTAATTAATGGCCAACGGATCGGATCTGGCCATGTCAGCGCTTATCGGACGCGTCCGTTCATCGACAGCATTTGCCAAATTAATGCAAATCATGCGACCAGCAGAAGATACTGATGATGATGACAACGATGATGATGATGATAGTGTTAATGAGGATGCGACTCGATGTATCAATACGGGCCTAATGAGTCAAGTGGCCAAAGGATTTTGTGGGTGCGTTTGTCTGGACGTCAGGCTAATCCAGGCCAGATAAATTGTATAAATTGTATACCAAAATGAATCACAGGCCAAACACGCAGACAGACGCCAGATCAACAGCAACAACAATAACATTGTTAATGTCGTCTTAGGCCCAAAAGACAAGGCGATAAGACGTACAAGCGGCTCGAGAGATGAGTTCACATTTCGAGCTCTTTGGCATATGCTTTGCGGGCTCTAACAATTATTCATGCATTCAGACATTCATTCATTCAATCAGAGACTCATTCGATTCGAGGCGTGGCACAGTCAAGGTGTTGCTATTGTTGCGGCTGTGCCTGCGGCTTCTGATGCGCATTATTTGTTTAATTAATCATGCGACAATCGCGCCGATAACCGCGTCAGATACAAATGTATCTATGAGTGTGCAGCGCCAGACATGGCCTTTGACTTCAGTTCAAAACATGAATTTTCGAGTAGCCAGTGAGTAGGCTTTTAATAATGTTAGTTGCTGCGGTAAATGGGTATTACCAAATAAATTGTTATTTGAATAAAAAGGCTGCTAAAGATGCCTCGAAAGTGATGTGAGGATTGAATTAGTCTGTAGCTGTATCTGTATGTATATTTATGTATGTATCTGTATCTGTTAAACTATCTAGTAATGTAAATGTATCTATATCTGAAAATGCAAATGTATATTTTTATATGAAAGTATATGTATCTGAAAATACATTTATTAATGTTAATTTGTCAGTGTCTGTATAATTATCTTGTAATGCATATGTAACTATATAACTGGTACTAACTAACTATATTAATGTTACTATATCTGTATATGTTTCTGTATCTGTATCTTTAATTCATATATTAATATAAATGTATCTGTATCCCTGGTAATGTATCTATAAATCTATATGTATCCTTATATGTATCTGTATCTGTATCTATATTTCAATTATCTATTCATAATATATATATATATATATATATGCTAAAGATGCTATCAAATCCCAGCCAATTCTTTAACTGTAAGTGCATCTCGTGAGTGCCTTTGAAGCATTTAGTCTCATTGCATTGACCGCCAAGTTGATTGTCGTTCACTTTCAGATACTTTGTGTGCGCACATAAATCAATAAGACAAAATAACTGTAAATTTCAAAAGGATGTTCGGGCAATAAATGTTATTCTTAACGCGAGTTTGTTATGGCCATCAATTGAGTAGAAAGGGCGACACCGAGACCGTTGATAAGATACTTGCACCAAAGATGCAGTCAAAGAAAGAGATGAAAAGATACATTTTTAGTCTATGTACAGATGCCAGACACATAGCAGGCATCTGTCACGCTCAGGTAGCCAAGTCTTTACAGGCTCATTCATAAAAACTCTGCGAGTAAAGCGTGCAATAACGGGGCGCACGTATCTGTATCTGGCTGCCTCCTGTGAAAGTGTGAAACGTGTCCGAGGAATGCCAATGAATTTCTTTTCGCTGGCTGGCGAAATGGCCTGACACTTGACGTTGCCAAACATGAGACAATCTCGGCTCGCAGGGGAACGAGGGGCAGCAGGAGGAGTCACAGTCGCAGTCACATAGGCGGAGTTGAGTTACGCGCATGCAGCGACCATAAATAAATGCGAAATGCATTAAACGACGAGGCAGCAACAAAAACAACAACAGCAACAACAACAATCTGTTGTACTGGGCCCAGCGCACGTCGACGTAATTAATTAAAGCATTAAGTGCTAATTTTACGACAACTCGATTTGTGCGTCAGCCTCGGCCCAGGCAGGCCCCTTCTCCACCTCGGCCCCGACTGCGGCCCCTGCCCCAAGCGCAATTTGCATGCTGCCATCGCCGCCATCGGAATTTGGCAGCCGAGTAGGAAGCGAAACGTCTCCGCGGCTGTCAGCGGCGACAGGCGACAGTCAGAGCCAAAAACTGAAACAAGTTGACCCCTCCATCTCCCCCCCGATAGCCCCAATATACAATATATATGTATATATGTGAGCTCTCAAACACACGTTGCTTGATCTGTGACAACAACAACAAGTCAGCATTTGTTCAACTTTTCAACTGTCGCCAAGATTTCCATCTGAGTTGCTGTTTGCGTTCTTCTTCTTCTTCTCACAGTTCTTGATGCAACAACCGCTGCTGCATCCTCCCTGGCAGATCGTCGCAGTTTGCACTTCATATTTTCAGCGGCCTTTGTTTGCTTTGATGTTATTTTTGGTAAAACATTGAACGAGGGGCGGGCCGCAAGCGGAATTCTCGTTTGTTGTTGCTGTCACACCAAGAAGAAGAAGTTACCCGGCAATTAATCATATGCATCGCTTTCTTCGCCTGTCCAGAGCCACTTTCGAGCTCTTCATCTCGCATATTGATGGCAAATCGGACGGGCATGTGAATGAAATGACAACTACAAAAAACAAACAACATTTTGTTTTCCATTTTTTTTTTCAAATTTCACAATGGGTCTTAGCTTATATCTATTATAGGAAATTGATGAACCATAAGAAGTGACAACGATAAATAAAGAAATTATATATTAAAATTTTTTTAATATTTTTGTAAATAGAAAAAAACACAACATTGTCTAACCAATAATACTTTGAACAATATTCAATTTTATTTTATAATTTATATTCAATGAATAAATAAATCATTTTATATTTACTAAATTATTTTAATAATTTTTCTTAAGTGCATTAAATATATTTCATTTACTCAACCAATTTAATTCCTACAAAGTTAAAAAATCATTTTATTTTAATTCGTTCCTAAAGAACTATGTTGTAAAACTTTGCTGCAACTTTTTAGACATTTAAATGTCAATTTAGCAGTCAGACTATAAAAATCTTTGCGTATTTCTAGTTGCTTTGACATTTTTCTTACCCACAACAACAACAGCAACAGCAACAAAACAACAACAGATGCAACAACAACTTCATGATGTGCTTTTATACAAATGCAGCTAAGCCCCCACACGAAAGGCTAACCAAAAGAAATGAACAGAAATTTATCAGCTTCATTGTTAGTTTAATGCCTTATAGACGCCTATTAAAGGATTATAAATTATGGGCTATCTTTTTAAAGGGCTCTTAACCGGCAGTTTATTTCAGGCGATTGTTCAGCGGATTTGCGGCTAAACTTAAAATTCAGCTTATGGCAATCGGGCATAAAACATGGGATTTCTTACAGGCCTCTGAGGTTTACTTAATTCGCTGTAATATATATTTTATGGAACTTGAGGCAGCTGGAGGTTAACAAAAAAAATGCATCTATATTTGCTGCTGTTTGATCGATGGCCATAAAATGGAATTTTCCTGATGCATTTAACATTTTGCGAATTCGAGCAATTTATGTGAATTCAGGAGAGATTCGCTTGCTCAGGTAAAGAGCCATTAAAATGTAACACAATAGTTGCGAAAATGTCTATAATTACACAGAAAATGGCCAGAGCGAGGGACAAGGATGGGGGGGGGGGGGGGGGGGGTGCTGCCAACGGCACATCTTGAATGCATTGACTGCATTTCCGATTTACCAATTGTGCAGCAATGCTGCAGGATGTGCAGGACACGAGTGTTGGTAAATAATTGGTTATGGCCATGCCAATCCCACAGCCCAGACCAGCACTAAGGGTAGCAGGAGGAGGAGATCGGAATGGGTGGGGTTAAAGCAAATACATAGGATACGCCACTCGACTTTTCCCACCGATTTGTCTGTCAGTCGCTTTGATTTCTACGTTTTTATGCACGCATTTCGATTTTGACGTCTGTCAGATACAGATACATTTTATATCATTTTATGCGTGCGTATCTCTCTCTGTGTGTGTGTATCTTTTATTTAATTACTGCTGTAAATTCGTTCAGCAATATCATAAATTTCAAAGTGACACACATAACAAATTCTTTGATGGGCGTCGCTTATTTAAGAAGTGGACAAGAAACTATCTTTTATTTCCAAATATTAGAGCGCACAACTTTTGGAAAGGGATTTGAAAAGCTATAAACAGCTCAAATAATAGATGGGGAAATTAGAAAAACAAAAAATTCACCAAGTTTGTTAAATTCAATTTAAATTTGAAACGAACTTAAATTTGACTTTAAATAAATCACAAATTGACACAAAAAGACCAGATAAATGATTTTTGAATATTTTGTGTTCAACTCTCCCGTTTCCTTTCCCAAAGAACCCACACAACTGATTACTTCCTTATAAGAAAACATGCAAAATTGTAAAATTTCAACTACCTTCATTAATATTCATTAAAAATGCTCAAAGTGAATTTTACATTTTGAATATGTTCTTAAGTGATCGTCAGTTTTATTCCTTGGGGACAACCGCAGAGTGGATTAAGTAATGAACTCAGATCTTAGCTGCGCAACATCAACAACAACAGTAGCAGCTGCGTGGGGCAAGTGGCAGCAAAGTAGCTGCTATGAAAGAGTCTTCACTTAAGCTGCTGTGTTTGTGCAACACCCCCAGCAACAACAACAACAACAATAACAGCAACATCAACTGTGGAATGTTAATGCGCCAGCCAAAAGCTACAAACGTCGCCGAGTCATTAAGCGACAGCGGAAGAGGGGCAGGGGACGGGGGCGTGGGGCATAATGTTGGGGCCACACTCGTGTTGCTCTGTCAGAGTTGAAGGTGATTCAGCGGGGAGCGACAACGGCAGAAGGTGCGCATCAATTTTGAAACATTTTCTTTTTATTTTTTGAAACATTTTGCCGCCAAATCGATGACACGCCCCCGCGCAACCCCCCAACCCGCCACACAGCCAGAGATTTTGGCTGTGGCCACACAATTATCCATCGCAGCATCCGTCAACACGAGAGCAGATCCTCAACAGAACGAGATGTGGAAGAGTGCTAAGTAATGAGTTAATCTGCGCAGCCTTCGCATGATTAAGTGCTTCAAGCAGCGCTGATTTGTTTGTGCTGGGCAGAGGGGGGAGGGGTGGTGAATAGGGAAGAGGAGGAGGAGGCAACAAGCTGGTGTGTTTATGTTGCCTGTAAATAGAAACATTTTGCCTAGTCTGGCCGACTGATAAATTATGATTGAAGCTGCCTGAAAATTAAGGCGCATTTGTTTTTGCCTTCATAAAAGATACCCTGTAGACAAAACAAACGTGAATTGAAACAGTTGTATCGATTTGACGGAAACGGAGAAAACATTTGTAATTATTTTTTAAGAAATTCATTCTAATTTTTAATAAGTTTTTTAATAGAAATATTTTATTATTGGATTATTTAAAATAGCTTTTATTACAAAAATTATGAAATTTTGAATTATTCTATTGTGTCTAGTTTACCTCGATTCCATCTATATTCATTTAGGGTATCTCTTAGTCCACATCTTCTCACCTAGCCCAACTTCAACGTGTTTTCTTAAGGATTTATCGCGCAAATTAAGTTAATGTGGCACAGATTAAGGAGCGCGCTCTGATCATTAAGGAACTGGAATTGTCAGTGCTGCAAGTTGAACTTATCTGCAGTGCAGTTAGCTACCAGTGTTGCTCAACGAGCGATGAGGAGCGTTGATGTGGACCCAAGTGGGTTAAATCAAAGCCGCTTTTGACGTCGCAACATTTTAGCTTATCAATATGATAAATTACGATACAGATATCGTAGAGTTCCGACTACTCGTCCCCATATCTAAGTAGGTGAAAGTGAAAACGGTAGCCACTGGCTCTGATTGACATAATTGGGCTTAACATACAAGCCAGCAAGACACAGAAAAAAAACACACACAAACAGATATCGCCTTCGGTTATAGTTTATGATCGTACAGACAATGATCAATTACAATAAGCAATCTGAATCATAAATATTGTCAGTTTGACATTATGTACGGCAAAAAACAACAAACAAAAAATATGGTTGCAGTCGCGTGTAACCGACCTCGCAATACTCGTTTAAATTTAAAAGCCACAAAAAACGACAAACAAATTCTAAATATAATGAAAACTTAATTGAGAGGTGAATCCAAACGAGTTAATTTTGAAAAAGTTATAAAATTAAGAAATATATAATAGATATTCCAAGTTTCAAGTCTCAGAAAACAAGACAATTCTAATATACTCTTTTCACTTGGTGAACGAGCATAAAAACACAAAACAGAAACTCAAACTGCGATACACATATTTTTTTTTTGCCTTGTTCCGACCCAAACCCCAATTAAAATTGTGATTATGATGAAGCACAGAAAACACAACAACATACAAAGAGAGAAAGAGAGAGAAACAAAAAAAGAGGAAGAAGCCGGAGAAGTAAAGTCAGTCTATAATGCATACTGGTACTTGTACATTTTGAGGAAGGTGAACACACAACGAGCCATAAATTATAATTATCGACGAGATTAACTCTTTGCCGTAGCACTTAACGGCGATGACACATGCGCCGAGAGTCGAGAGCCGTACGTCCAGTAACCCCCAGCCCCAAAACCCCATCGTAGTGCCCAGCAAAGAGAAGAGTTCCCGTTTGTTGCCTGCTATTGTTGTTGTTGTTGAAAGAAAGCAAACCGCAGATAAGCAGCAAAGAAGACACTAAATCGCCGCGATAGCAGCAACAGCCACAAAAAAATTGAAAATAATACATTTAGATAGCAAATTATTAACTTTATGATACCCTGTATATTTTGTACTATACATAAAAAACACAGAAAACTTATGTCTGGAATAAAAAATTTAATATATTTAAAAGAAGCAAAAATTTTAAAATGTTTTGATTAATTTCAAACAATTTAATTTTATTTCAAAAACCAAACACTAAAATTTTTAAAATTTTAGCTTCAAATTTTTTAGTTCTTTGTTTTCTTAATATGTAAACCCAGTTTTTGAGTTTAAGAATTAAGAATATGATACAAACTGTGCACAACTTACTATACCCTGTAAAAATTATTTTCCTGATAATTTTATACGGTATGAAAACATGACACATGCCTGATTCAAAATAAAAAATATTTAAAAAAAAAAACGAGTAAATAATGCATTCAAAATGTTGGAGGCCCTGGAAAAAAGCTGCTTCATACATTCCTTGTTTTTGTTGTTATTGTTTGTTGTTGTAATTTTGTTGTTGCTGTTCTTGGAGTTGTTGTTTTTTTTGGCGATAACTTAAGGGAGACAATGTGGCAAGACGTAGCGACGGCCTGCTGTCGGCGTTTTCATTGATATCTCTCGCAGTGGCAAACAAACGCAAGAAGCTCAAGAATTTATGACCCCCTGTGGCTTTATCGACGCCTCTGTCAAGGCAGCCCTCGGACCGCGATTGACAAAGCGAATGAAAGATGCAACAACAGCAACAACAACAACAATAACAACTTTGTCACAGCTCTCTAAAAAAATAAAAGCGAGGATGTTCTGTGCATCTCGACTCGGGTTTGTTTGAATTCGCCAGGGTAGTGTATATAGATCTTGTTACCATTTCCAGTGTTCACTGTACCCACTTCATTCAGCACACACATTTCATTCATTGCTGTGATTTGAGATGCCTCGGCTTTGGTAATTTTCAATTTTTTATAGTCGTCGAGGGTCGGCGACGCTCTTGACCCGAACAAACGAAAGAGAAGATAACGTTCTATCCCCCTTCCTCGATGTCTTATCAGGCAACCAAAACAAATGCATGATTTGTGCCAAGTTTTTTTTTTTGTGTGTAGGCTGCCCTAAGACGACGCGATTTATGGCTGTGGATGGCAACTTAATGCTTAATTATTGCAAATTGCATATCGAGTCGCCGAGGCTCAATAAAAATTAACACGAATTTTGGCTGCCAGCGAATTCCGCTAAATATTTTAATTAGTGCAACGGCCATAAAACGCTCTCTGTTGTGTAAAAATAAACCCAGAGATGTGGCGACTTAACGACCTGCCAGTAGCAGGTCCCTCAGCCCCAAAGTGTGTGTGCACACCTAAGTACACATACATGTGTAGACGTATGTATGTGGCCAATGGCAGGCGACTGAAAATAAAATGTTTAAATGCGCGTAAAAAAATCGTCTTAAAAAACGCACATTAACTTTCAACATAAAAACAATCATGTGGGTTAAGAGTTAAGCCTTTCCATACTCTAGGAACTGTCCCAACAGCTTTCCTCTATGGATCGTTTTCAAGCAGACGAGCTGAAAGCGAGTCTTGAGCGTGTGATCAATCTAGAAGTAATTCTAAAACGTACGCACAATATAATAACCCTATCATAACTTAAATGATATACCAGAAGCATCCGTTAAAAAATATTTAAAAATTCTTAATCAAAAAATGCTTTTAATATAAGATTAATAAAGTTTGCTTTTAAATTATACTACAACTTAAAGTGAACTTTACCTGAATAAACTGATTTTACGCTTTACGCACTTTTCTCGTTTTTACTGAAATACAATTAAGCACAACTTAAGCTTAAAGTGCAGCTTACAGCACATCTATTTAGAGCTCATTTGTTATTTAAGTCACTGTCATTGTAGTTTTGTTTTTTCCCCGACACTTTTGCCTCTCAATTCTGTGTTTTCCGCTTCGTCAGTCGCCAGTCTGTTGTCTTAGGAGCGTTTATGGCGCATGCCCTGCTTCTTGGAAGTCCCTAACAATCCAGCAGGCAGTCTGTCTGTCTGTCTGTCTATCTATTGGTCTGGCACACTGGTAGCTTCACCCGAAGCTCATCATCATCATCATTACCAACATCATCGCTTCCTGTCTGCCAGCGCGCTTTGCCCGGCTCGATCGATCGGGATCGGTTGCGGAATTGGCTTATGCCAAAGTCCCATAATGCCGCGTCTGCGTTTTAAATTTATAAATTCTCAAATTATCAGTTTATGGCTGCTTTTAGTTTTATGAACCGATCACGTACAGACCATCAACCGATGCCGATGCCGATGTCGATCTTTGCTGCGTGCGAATCTTTTTGCCAGTTCATATTCTGTTTTCCTCTGTTCCCTCTCGCTCTCCTTCACTCTTTCTCTCTCTCTCTCTCTCTGTTTTTCTCTCTTTTCATTTGTTTCGCTTCGGCTCGCTCGCCTCGTTTTCAGCGCATTTTTATCGACTGCACAACTAATTAAAAAACGCTTTCAGTCTCGCATTCGTATTCACATAACATACTCATACCCAGACCGAGAGTCGAACCCAGACCCAGACCCATATCCACATGTATCCATAACCATTCCCTATTCCCTATTCCATTTGCCCTCTGCTCGAGATCAAGACCATGTTTGGTCTGTGCTGCCTGAAGGGCTCTCGTGTGGCGCTTTTAGTTTGAAATTTAACAAATTATTTAATGATAGATGGTTCTTAAATTGTTGGCTACGCTTATAAAACTCGGCCATCATTAGCTCTGGGGGTATTAAGTGATTATAGGACTTGCCCGATCATTCTGACTGGTGCATTTAATGCACTCAAATGCGTTTTCCTTAGAGCTCTCTCTAAATTGATAGTAAAGATAAATTTGTTAAAATAATCAAAGAACATAATTTTGTGACACATTCCTTTAATTAACTTATTGGTCATGAAAATAAATCCAATTTTATTAATATGCTGCAAATAAGACCAATAAGATTAACAGTCAATTACATTTAAATCTTAGTAGAGTAAACTAGCTGCAAAAAGTATTTATAAATTATGCACCAAAGGATCATCATCATCAATAAGGCAAAAACCACGCATTAGTTTTTACAATACTCCGATTATGTTGCATAATTAAACATTAATATTTACATTTTGGTCATTGAATATAGGCCACAAGCAGAAGTGATATAATGAGAGAGTATGTGCTACTGAACAATACCCTGTATAAACTATATACATATTTAATTTGAATGCAATTTAAGATTTGGCTAGATATTATGGATACCCTTTTTAGTCATCTTTTTAGCTGATGGGTATTACACAAAATTATTTAAAATAGGCCCATACATTACTCTCGCATTTGCAGCGTTTGTAATAATTTCATGGGCCTTAAATTGAATATTGTTGATAACTATTTATCAATATTTGTGTTTTATGGCATTTAATTAATATTTTCAGTAGTCGTCGACCACCGACGGCGCTTTTGATAACGGCGCATTCAAATTCATTCAAATTATTCAGTGTGTGGGTGTTTAAATACAGTTCATACATGAGCTTCAAAATGTTTCGAAATCAAGATAATCATAGAGTGGATTCATTAAAACGAAATATGACCAACAATACAACAACAACAGCAACAACAACAAAAAAATAAAAACAAAAGGCCGCCAGTTTTATGGAGCTGCTCGCACAGCTGCTGGCGGTCCACGCTCCCCTGCCCCGCCTCCCCCTCCGCGTTGTGGCAAATAATTTTGTAGATTTCTATCGACGCTCTGTGAGCTGTTTTTTGGTAGCACCAAATAAACAGCAGGCGGCATTTATGCAGCCCATATATCCATATATGTATCTAGATATGTACAATGCTCATGTATTTGTTTATTTCAGTATAATTAATTACATATTTCAATTGTGTGACACTTGGATTACGAAATTTTAATTTTCTCGTATATATATGTATATATATTTTTTTTATTTTTGGATTGTTTGTTTACAAATTTTTTATGCTTGTTTGTTGCTTTTTTGGAGAACAACTGCGCAACTGGGCTTAATTATGCCTCGTATTGGATTTCAATACACACAACTCCATATTTTGTCATATTTTTCAAAATGATAGAGCGTTTCATTGTTGGTTAAATATAATATTCCATGCACAATAAAGCAACGAGTGTGAGTCATTTATTGGCAATTAAAACTCAAAACATATTCAGAAGGGTTTATTTCTAGCAAAATAAATAATAATAAATTGTTTATGTAATATTGTATCAAGAATTAGGTGGAATTCATTTAGACACCGAACCATTAACAAAAAGCCCATCTTCATCAAAATCGATGGGAACACTAGGGTATATATTCGAACATTTTTTACATGAATTTGGACCAAAAATTTTATTTTTAAACTGAAATGTAGAATTAATTTAGACACTAAACCATGAACTAAAAGACCATCCTTATGAAAATCGGTTGAGTTTTGGCAAAGTTACGACTGAGGAAAGTTGAGACCTATCCTTATATGGGAACACTAGGGTATATATTCGAAAATTTTTTACATGAACTTGGACCAAAAATTTTATTTTTAAACTGAAATGTAGAATTAATTTAGACACCGAACCATGAACAAAAAGACCAACCTTATGAAAATCGGTTGAGTTTTGGCAA
>SCDY01001141.1:0-35948 GCA_004143825.1 Drosophila micromelanica
TTAGTGCCGAGAGCTTGTGTGTATGTGTTAAATGCTGGGTTCAGGGTATCTCCTAGTCGGGAGGTCCCGACTAGAGCAATCTTACTTGTTTTTATTTTGTTATATGCACAAATATGCCATTCCATTTAAATTGGGTTGTCGAACAGTTTCGTATTTATTATTATTAATATTTGTTATTACTGTGTACACAGCACAGACCATTATTATTAGTTTTTCTGTCGCGGCTGCTGCTAGTTCATGTTGTTGCTACTTTAGCTGTCGTGTGGCATTTGCCAAATGGCAACAACATTTTGTTTCGTGTTGTTGCTGCCGCCACTGAACCTGTTGCAGCGAATGCCTGCGAAATGTGAATAGAAAACCCGCCGCAAATCACGCTATGGAAGCAAAAATACAATGTCTAACAATTTTGTGCTGTGAAATCTGATTGGAATACATTGTCTGTGAATATAGAAGTCAAGTAAATCCTCAAACAGCGAAATTTAAAAAAGTTCGTTGACACTATATGTATGTAATTTTTGTGTTGCAAGCAAATCTGTCGTAGAATATAATCTTTGCTTTCAATATATGAGCCAAATATCATCATCAAACTATATATAGGAACAATCAAAAATAATAAAGCTTATATATGTACCAAATTTGGTGTCACTTTATCAAAATTGGCCAAGAAGCAGAAACAGTGGTAAATCTTGACAAATCCAACAAGACAATTTGCATTTATGACTGTGTGTATATTTGTATATATGTACATTTGAGTGTTATATTTATAGATTGTGTGGCAATAATAATGATAATATATCCTAGTCCAGTTTTCTCGGCAATCTCAATCTCTTTTCAATGTAATTACTGAAATTAGGGCTTTCTTGTAAAAGACCTATCGGGGGTATAACAGTAAAGTTATCCGTTCGAGTGCCGCCTTATCGGGCGGGAGCCTGTTCGGCGGGGTTGGTTGTGGGGGCGCCGGAGCTGGTGTTATGTTGGGGCGATGGCGTCAGCTTAGCCGCTGGCCTAGTCTTTTCGCGATTGTGCAAAACACACACAACAACAACAACAAAAACAAAAACAGAAAAAAGCGCCAAGCCAAAATCAACAGCAACAATAACAACAACAATGGCAAAAGCAAGATAAGCATGGCTTTAAGTTGCCTCAGACAAACCGACAACTGAAAGTTGTTGCGTTTTTTCTAAGCCAAACGAGTTTGTTGTTGTTGTTGTTGTTGTTGTTGTCGCCGCAATCACCTTTTGCCGTGCGAGTCTTTAGAGTCTAGACTAGACTTATTGGAATGTTTGCCACACACACACACACTCACACATTTGTATATATATCTGTGCATATACATACAATGACAGAGATATCAGCAGCAGCAGCAGCTATAGCTTCGATTACAGACTGCAAATTGCTCAATGGGTCGCAACAACAATATTGTACGCCCTGCAACAGCAACAAATAACAATAATAGTTCGCCAACAAGAAACAAAACAAAAGCAACGCAAATTTGGTCAGTGAAAACCTTGGTTTAGTTGCCGCAGTCGGCATTGTTGTTTTTGCTGTTGTTAACGGCGACATATTTTTGCTTTGCAAAAATTCTCACCAGTAAAAAAGAAAAAAATACTACAAAAGCACAAAACTCCCAACTTCATTTCACAAACAAATTTACAGACATGCAATTAGCTAGCTGGCAGTCAAAACAGCAACAGCAGCAACTGCAAAAGAAATAAAAGCAGCATTTTGCATCAAAACAGTTGCAAATTAAAATAGAAACAGCAAAAGACGTCGACGACGCCGCAGCAAAAACTTTTGATTTCTTTTGAGACAAAGCAGCAGCAGCTCAGCATAGCAATAAAACAGGCGGCAAAATGTTAACGGCATGCGCCCAACAGCAGCAGCAGCAGCAGCAACAACAATAACAGCGTTGCCAGCTTAAGTAAGTTACTAAGGCAAATTGGCTTATAACGGGACGAACTTTCACTGACTTGTGGAAGCTGCTGCTGCTGCTGCTGGCTGAATGATTACCCATCAGCTTTCTGTGGGGCGTGGCCGAGCGCCCGGCTTAACAATTTCCATAATTCGCACGGTTTGACCAGTTTATTCTGGAAAATGTTTTTTAAAGTGCTTAAAGTAAACAAATTTTGCTGTCAACAAATTAGAATTACATCAACTTACAAAACACACCAAAAATATTAGCAGAATGCGTAGCTGTTAAGATGTGAATCTCTTCATAAATGCAAAACACTCTAAATTTCAAAGAAAATGTCTCTATTTCAATTATTGCTGTTAATTATCTATTTCTGTTTCGCACACAATATATTTCAAGACTTTGGTTTTCAAATTTAAAATGTCTACGTGTCCTGTGTTCATTAATTGTAAGTTAGGTTTAATTTTTAAAAACACTACATATTTGTATGGTGCCTCGGCCGTTTTTTTGTTTTTTTTTGTAGAGTTGTCGCAACATCTCCAATGCCCATGCATTCGCATGCATTTCCCTTACATATACATACATACACGCATACATTTTGTGCATAACAATTTGGACTTGCAGTGCCGCTATCGACTTGTTATCGATAGCTTGTTAGGTTACAAGACACCAGTCCGATTGCATAATCGAATCTATATGACAAATGAAGTTTTCTTAAGACGGTCGTTTGATGTTTTTTCGCTTTTACTTTTGTATCATTAATTAGCGTGGCAGCGATTGGAAAACCATTCAACTCCAACAAAAAAAACCCCAAGTTGCTGTTGTCGTCTGTTACTTAAAGTAAGTTACTAAATAACAACAACAAATAGCTAAAAAGATGAACAAAAAAAATCATAACAAATAAGTAAGCCTAACCAAGAGGGTTCAACTGGAAGATACCCTTTTCAACCTTGTAACATACAAGAATTTGTTATTCTACAAAAAAAGATATCATGGCTGTTAGCTAAAATATCAATGTTCAATTTAGAGGCTGAATATCTTCTAGCAAACTGGATCTGGGATCAGGCAATATCTAGTTTTAAAGTTGAAATTTTCAAAAATTTAAAATATAAAAATGGTGGCTACTTATTAAAAATCTTCACAACCTTACGAAAAACCACCCTTCGATCCATCTCATTCCTTTTTTAAACAAATGCTCAAATTATATTCTCTCTGAAAATTTGTTTTACGAAATTCGTTATCATGCAAATGCACGTGTTAGCTATTCAAGACTTTTTAGTCAAACTTGACATCTGCACAACTTTATTAGGAACAGTGCAATTAAGTAGGCTAGTCAGCTTTTCCAATCGCCGACTCAAACATGTGGATAGAACTTGTGCCGTTGCTTAGGGCTGTGAGCTTTGGCTAAGGGAATGGGGTTAACAGCGCTCAGCGGTTAGCAGTTGACTGAGTTGGCCACGGCTTACCTGGCTATTGCTGCAATAGTAAATGTCCGACATCCTGGATCGGCGTTCTCTTCGACGGTTCTGCAGGTGGTGACGTCTTTTTACTGAACAGCAGCGCTAGCGGCTGCATGAAACGAACATGACCGCGTTCTGAGCGGCGGCGCAGGTGGAACAGAAGCGGTGCTTTAGGGCAACGCGACCAACCAGTTTTTCAACGGTCACTTTGCAAAAGTGTCACACGAGCGAATCGTAAGCGATACTGAGATACTGATAGCGATATGTAGAGAGATCTGTATATGTGTGCTTAAACGCCTTGCGCAATAGCTTTTGAAGGCTTAGATCTGAATTAGATTTTCCGCATGCTTTTGCCACATGAAATGCCAAGCGGATAACAACAACAACAACAACAACAACAACAAACAAACAAACAAACAAAACAAAAACACAGCAGCAGCAGCGTGCTGCACTTCACGCTCCGTCTGGCAAAACACTCACTCGCCTTTTTGCCAAACAAGAGCGGACGGCGGACGGCGGACGGTGGACGGCACACGCGCACCTTTCTCAAAACGAGCAGAGTTTGCGACGAAAGGCGTTTTAGCCGTATGCTTTGGGCTCACAATAAAAGAGGTTGCAGCTGGCGATATAGCGCGACAAGCGACCGTCTCTGGCCAAGTTTAAAAGCTGACTGTCTTGAGCTCTCCGGCCAGCAGCCAGTTGGCGAGCAACTTCTTCGGCGACGCAGTCGCAACGAAAGTTGTTGTAACCAGTTTGTCGCCGCCGCCGCCATTCAGTTAACTGAGCAGCATCATTGACAGCCAGTCGACCGATTAGCGCAAAGGACATGCATTTAAGCCGGTGATTTATGGTGAAAACGAATTAACGAAACGGGTAGCACCTGTTCGCGGCTTGTGCGGGCGGTTGACCGACAAGGACGTCGGGGTAGAGCCAGAGGAAACTATGTACCGTGGGCAATTATTATGGTATCCACTTTAACTTAAAGTGAAGAAACATTATATATATTTATCAAATTACCAGAGATTCTGCGATTATATATTAAATTATCATTTTAAGTAAATTCAATCAATATATATCAATAGAGTAGTAGCTTGGAAATAGGAACCACTGAATATTTCAAATTTGTAGTAAGTAGAATGGCTTTTTTTATTAATTTGACATATAAACAACATATTAATATTATCTTTGAAATACTAATGTTAAAATAACTGAAAAGAAAACGAAGAAAAAATAAAAATTTAACGTATTTTGAATTTGTTGACCTAAATTTTGAATTTACTGCGCTCTCGTTGCCACCTGCTGCAGAGAGCTGTCGGCGTTGCCACTTCAGCAACAACAGCTGTTGTAGATGGCAGCTGCTTGTATATCGATTATTTGATTTTTGCGTGTTATGCTATCGTTTTGTGAGCACCTATATGGAATTTTCTGTTATTTTGTAGGCACTTGATTTGATTTCCCATCTTCGTCGCTATGCTATAGCAGTTTATGACCACCAAGTAATACCTTCTAATGGCGCGCAATGTGCTAGAGAGCAGCCTGTTGGGTGCTGGCTTCAGTATCATCTTTCAGGTGAGCCACAGCCGCAACCAAAATCGGCAACCAAAATCAGGCATGAGTCAGAGCTTGCATATGCTGTCGTTGTCATTGTCGTTATCTCGCAGATACTGTGCCGCATCCTAACGTTCGGCATCAATGCCTACATTGTGCGCAATGTGGGTCGCGAAGTGCTGGGCATTATGAATGTGCGCCTGCTGCTCCTCGAGAGCACGTTGCTCTTCTTGTCGCGCGAAGCCATCAACCGAGCGGCACTGAGCGCCAACGCGCAGCAGCGCGACAAGTGCTCGTGGGCGCAGTTGGTCAATCAGATGTGGCTTACGTAAGTTGCCCGTGCATCCTTTCCACTTTACAGTACTATTTACACTCTTCCCTCTTCGATGTAGCGTGCCCATCTGCGCTATTTTGTGCGCTCCCTGTCTGTACATTTGGCTGCACTGGCTCTCAGCGGTGGATGCGCCCTATTCCGCACAATACGAGTTTGCTTGCTATGCTGTGGCGCTGTCTTGCGTCCTGGAGCTCGTTGCCGAGTCGGCGGTGTTCGTAGCGCAGGTCTTTTGCTTTGTCAAGCTAAAGATTGTGCTCAACACGCTGCACATTTTGGTGCGCTCGGCCATCTTTCTCTGGATTGTCATTGGCGACCGCAGCGTGGCAATTAACGCCTTTGCCATTGCCCAACTGGCCAGCGCCCTCACCATTGTTCTGGGTCAATACGGGTTCTTTCTGTACTACATCAGGCGCTTCAATGACTACAAACTGAAGCAGTCAGTGCGCAAAAATAAGACGGTACATGTGCCAAGCTCTTGGCAGCGCTCATTGTTCGAACACATGGATGATTTTCCGTTCACCAAGCTCTCGCAGCTGTTGCCTGGTGTTTTGGGCTGCTCCGACGATGGCACCTATTTCAACAGGGAACTGCAAACGCTGACCCTTAGCTTTGTCAAGCAGGGCGTACTCAAACAAATACTCACCGAGGGTGAGAAGTATGTAATGTCCGTTTCGCCGGTGCTCAGTTTTGGGGAGCAAGCCACCTACGATGTTGTCAACAATCTAGGCAGCATGGCAGCTCGCTTTATTTTCCGCCCAATCGAGGACAGCGCCTATTTCTACTTTACACAGACTATCTCACGCGATACTCGTCTGGCCAAGCAGCCACCGGAGCGGGTGCGTCAGGCGAGCAGCGTGCTCAATAATTTGCTGCTAGCCGTTAGCTCCATCGGCCTTCTGGCGTTCACCTTTGGCCAGAGTTACTCGCACACGTTGCTGCTGCTGTATGGCGGTGAGGATTTCGTTGCGGGTGGACTACCGCAGCGTTTACTGCAATGGCACTGCCTGGCCATCTATCTGCTGTCCGTGAACGGAATCACCGAGGGATACATGTTTGCGACCAACACCAGTCGGGACATTGACAAGTACAACTACTTGATGGCAATATTTTCAATAAGTTTTCTCGTCTTGTCCTACATATTGACGGGCGTTTTCGGACCCGTCGGCTTCATCTTTGCCAACTGCATCAACATGCTGGGGCGCATCCTTTACAGCACTATGTACATCCGGCAGCAGTATCAGCCACTAGGCCTAAATCCCCTCCAAGGACTCTGGCCCGGCAAGCTATTTGGTGGCATGCTATTGCTGGCCGGAGTACTTTGCTACTGGGTGAGTGTGTGGTCGGAAATGGTCCCAACAGTTCAAAAATTTTTAATTGAATTTTTCTTTAGTATCAGAATGCCGCTTTTGGCACACATATGGGCGTGGGTCTGGCCACGGGCGTTCTATGCCTGCTTGCCTGGGCGTTGGCACATCGGGATCTGGTGCATCTGGCGTGGAAGTATGGACGCCGCATCAAGATCGAATGAAGCTAAATCATCTCTGCTGCTAAATCACCTCTGCTGCTGATGTTACTCGAGCTCTTCCCAGCCTGGAGCACTACCCATGTTTTCTGTGACCACAAATCGCACATCCAGTTGGACTTACCGTCTATATTTACTTACATATATACATATAAATCTATACATATATATTTAAAACTATTTATCTAGTTGAGAATGAATTAAATTATAGTTAAGTTACTGTATATTTATAATAGTTGAAATTCTTAATTTAAGTGCTTTTCGCTACAAATTGTTAAGGACGCATAAAAAGACATCGAAATAAAAGAAAGTAAACAACATTAAATTTTAAATGGGCGGCGGGAACATTTAAATTTAAATAGAAATTGCTTAGAACTGCTAAATATATTTGTATGTATGTATATGTATATATACAAATATATGTATGCACAAAAAGACTTAAA
Organism: Drosophila micromelanica; assembly: GCA_004143825.1. Classification (NCBI taxonomy): domain Eukaryota; kingdom Metazoa; phylum Arthropoda; class Insecta; order Diptera; family Drosophilidae; genus Drosophila; species Drosophila micromelanica. Next base: position 7,220 of record SCDY01001141.1, read on the forward strand.
ATAATTAAAATTAAAATGTTGTTTTGAATGGAGAGAAAGGGAAATTCTAAATTTTAAACAGAAATTTCTTTATAGCAGAAATTCAGACTGACAGTACAAACATATGTACATATGTATGTATATACATGCCTACCTCATATATATGTATATGTGTGTACATATGCATATGTACATATGTTAATATTCTTCATAATTTCTTATTAAGCGCGCGCCTACCTACAAATTTCTGCAGAATGCAAAACCTTAAACCGATGTCCGGTGCGTACTCATTTACGGTATCGATAACTTATCGGATTGTACGTTAAACAAGCGGCGAGCGCGCATTGCGGCTACACAGTCAACAACGTTTTTGTTTGGTTCCAGTGGCAGCCAAAACATTTAAGTAGCTCGACATGAAGCGCAACAAGGATGAGGACAAGGATGATGTTGTTGTCACCACTATGGCTGTTACCACCAACAACAATAATACGAAAATAAACAACAACGCTTCACCCAACATCAGCAGCGGCAGCAACAGCAATGATGCCAACAGCGGCGGCGGTACGCCTGGCACTGTGCGCACTACGGGTCGCGTTAAGGTAACTTACCACCAGCCTATGCAAACGCTAAGTACTCTGCTCTGATTCCACAATTTGGCTTTCCATAGAAACCGAAACTAGTGTACGATCCATCCGACAATTACATATCACGCGGATCGCGCAACTCGTTACCGGCTCCGGCGCCGTCGCCAGCCCTGCCACCGTCATCTGCACAGAACATAAGTGCAGAGCAGCAGCAGCATCAGCCACAGCAACAACAACAACAACAACAACAACAACAACAACAACAGCTGCAGCCGCAACAAAATCAGCAAACTGCTTTGACAGACGCAATCGAAGCGACGCCTCAGCCAGTTGAGAACACAAGCCCCAAACAGGAGCCAATCGAGGCTGTCACGTTACCCAGCGCAGAGCAGCAACGTAACTTTGATACGTGCATGAAATGCGGCAAGAGCGAGGCGAAGCGTGGCTCCGGCTATAAAAGTAACTTTCTCACCTGCAAGGCTTGCACCCTGAAATGTGAGTAACTACGCAGCCTCCCGGCTCAGTTTGAACAGTAGATTTTGTTTTGTTTTACAGGGCACTTTGCCTGCCTGCCCATCACGTTTGAAATCTTAACTAATGCCCGCAAGAAATACAAGTGCGAGAAGTGCCGTCGCTGTCGCATCTGCATGACCACCAAAGGCGGAGATCGCGCCAAGGAGCTGTTAATGTGCTGTGTTTGTGCGAATGCCTACCATCTGGAGTGCCACTGGCCGCGTGTGATGCGCGACAAGCTGAGCGACACCAAATGGAAGTGCTATAGCTGTGATCCCAACTACAATTCGTTGGAAGCTGATGATGATGATGTTGCAAAAGGCAAGCCGCAGTCGCCGCCGCGTAAGTCAAAGGCTGGACGCAAAAAACGCGCCACTTTTGATATAGCTGCTGTCGTTGCCAAGAAGTTAGCCTCCAACCATGTGCTGAATAAGAATGGCAATGTCGAGGATTTCAGCAGTGCCATCCAGACCGCGACTTTATCCAATATTGCCGCGAGCGCAGTGACGCCGCCGTCACAGCCTGTCGAAGAGCAAGAGAACGAGACCAGCAAATCCAATGATGAAATGTCACTGGCGCCACAGTCCCTGTCACCGTCTTCGCCGGGCTCGGGCTCTGTGGTCGAAGTATCTAATTCAATGGAGGACAAAGAGAATGGAGAGAATCAAAATTCAGATGCATCACCAAAACTGCCTGAATGTAGCCAACAACCCGTGCAGAACTGGAGCGTTGATGAGGTGGTCTCCTATGTGGACAAGTTTTATCCGCGCGAGGCTGGCATCTTCAAAACCCAGGAAATTGATGGGGCTGCATTAATGGTGCTCACGCGCCAGGATATCATCGATCGTTTTGGTCTGAAGCTCGGCCCAGCGCTGCGCATTTACGAGCTGGTCCTTGGCTTGCAGAGTTCGCTCGACGATGTTACTCTTGCCTGGTGTGATTAGTTTAAAGTACACTTTCATAGTTTTCCTTTTATTTTTGTTTAGTTTTAAGTTATCGCATGCTCAGAACAAGAAATACTCCTTTAAGTTCGTTAGTTAGGATCAAAGAAGACCTACCGTTTAATTTCCTCACTAATGGTACACATTCATATATGTATATTTCACTGCAGAAATTAAAACCAACCTTAACATAAGTCGGCCAAATTTTCAAAGCCTCTGTTAGTGGGGTTTTGAGTGCTCCAAACATTTTTTTACATGTTCTTTTTTCGTTTTTTGTATATGGGGTTTTTAATTTTGCAAATATAATATGTGTGTATACCATTTTCTTGATAAATATAAAAATTTGTTTACTATGACAGTTTATTTATATATATAACATGTAATATATATATTATTATTTTATTTTATTTTTTTTATGCTGATAAAGAAAATAAAAGTTTTCACACATTTACAAATGGTATATATAACTGGGCTTAGTATATAGTCTTTTAACATCTTGCCACATTTTTTATTTTTTCATAGTCTTAAGTCAACATCCACCGAATTCATTTACTATATAAATAGTTTTAGGTTTTATTCGTTTTTAAAATAAAAAAGACTTGAAAATCTTGTTAGATTTAATATTCTAATTTGTGTAGATTAAGGAGAAACGAATTTTGTTGATTAAATTTAATACATTATCTTTAGAAAAAAATATATATATGTTTACATAGAAAAACGCTCCAGGATGTATTTGGTCATACTTTGTTTTTAATTTATTCGTCACAATAAATTTGTGGAGTGACTATGTGAGCTATAAATACATGTGGACCCGAGCATTCTCTCAATTCGATCTTCGATCTTGGGATTTAATGTAATTATAATATATATATATATGTATATATATATATATATATATATATATATATATTATTACTATACACTTGCTTTCAAATGTATGAAGTTGTGTTGGGAATGCGCAATGCTTCCGCATAGAATATCAAAAACCGTACAATATCAAGTTGAAGTACACAAACGATCATCACACGGGCGTCAATTGCCCAAAGGGAGAAATAAACGTGAAAACAAAAAAGGACAAGACAATACTGTTGGCAAAATAATGTTACCGTGGATTAGATTGGGCAGCGGATGGATTGTCTCATACGCGCGGCAGCAGCTTCTCCTCGTCGCCAGGGGCATTATGTAGTGCGGGCTTGGCGGCGGAACGTGCAGGATCATAGCCGTAAAGGAATATTGAGGCAATAACTAGCATAGCGCCGGCACTGAACTGTAGCGTCAGATTGAAATTGAAAATGTAGATGGATGCAATGCAGGAGATTATGATCGCCAGCGATGTGGCGAATCCCTTAAGTATATTGTCCGCATACTTGACCACCACGGCCACGATGAGGCCACCGCCGGCCTGCAGCAGCACAAGGTACCAAACGAACAGATCATAGCCATGGAAGAAACCATGGTTATAGATCCGGCTGGCATCGTTTATAAAGCAGGTCAGCAGTCCGAACGGGATGCTAAGCAGACTGAGCTGCACGTTGCGCATCCACACTGAGATTTCGGCACCCTTCAGTATCTTCTCAAAGTAGATTCCCGCAAAGCCGGACAGAAAACATGCGCCCAATGCCGCCCACAAGCCCAACATACGGTTTTGAGCGGGCGCCAATGCAGCCGTTGAAGTTGTTGCCGTTGCCGCTGTGGAGTCAGTGGCTCCACCAGCACTGCCATCAGTCTGGGCTAGCTGCACCAGCACAATGCCCAGCACGAGCAGCACCAAGGCGCCCCATTGCGTGTTGAACAGCCTGCGTCGTAAAATGACAACGGCGAACATTGCGGTGGTCAGTATTTTCAGCTGGTATGTCACCTGATATGTGGCCGCATCCAAATGCGATGCAGAGACGTACAGCAGATTGTTCTGCACTATATACACCAGCGAGGGCACACACACCTTGAGCGTGTCCAGCGGATTGGCAATGATCGTCTTGTGCAATGAGCGCACAAAGCGCTGAGCATCTTTGCCCTCCTCATTAAAGACCAGCACCAGGCAGGTAATCAGCTTGACGAACTCGGCCATCAGCACCGCTGCAAAATGAAAGGAGCAAATGATTGATTGATAACTTGGTAATATTGCGAAGCATAAATCAGTCAAAGCAATGTGACGGCAGATATACACAACACACACACACACATACACTAGCACGCCCGCATACAGGAAGTATGTATATACATACGTATATATAACATGCTTGCTTATCAGCTGCTTTTTTAGAAGCTGTTGCTGTTTTAGTTCACTCTAATTTGAGCAACCTTTTTGCGGCCTCATTAAAATTAAGTAACCATTTAGTTAAACATGTGTGAGCGCGTGCGCCTCTGTGTGTGTGTGCATCTGCTTACGTTGTCTAAGCGATCTCACCTGTAGAGCTGAGAAAAATGTCCCCTGGCCGTGTGCGGGCATAGCGCATGCTGAGACCCAAAATGGCATTCTGTAGGGTCAATGTCAACAGACTTATGTACTTCAGCGTGTTGGCGTTCACTGTGGGAGTGAGAATAGTTGTGACCAGCATGTTAGTGGGGGGATGGTCAGCTGATGTTTAAGCCAAAAAACTGCAAGCAAAACACACTTACCGTGTATATTCATTTTGGCTTGGCGTCTGTTTTGGTATCAGAACCGGCAAGACGTGAGTTAAAGCCAAAATAATGTATCAAAGAACAACAACAAAATAACAATAAAGGGAAACACCTGTTTTTTGATGATAAACACTTTGCTTAGACAGTACGCGGTGCGCGCTTGCCGTGCGCTGTACGTCTTCAGCGATTTTTCGGCTGTGAAGAAGGCACGGACACGTAAACAAGCTTTCAGCTCATATTGCGTCCAGTTTTATCGTGTATTGTTGTTTTTGCTTGTTTTGTTGTTGTTGCTGTTGCTTTTGCCCAGTGGAACGCTTTCGGTATCGATAACGATATCGATGCTACACACTATCGAGTGACGAGTACGAGTACGAGTACGCGTACGAGTATATCTGGTGGCATCGATTGCATCTTGTTTTTGTTGAAACAACGTTGCCTGTGTAGTTGTTATTAACACTGAACGTATTCACGTTCACGTATTATTGAAAACACGAAATTACATTGTCAAAATGCGCGAACAGCCGTTAAATGAGGTTACACAACTAATACACGCCATCAAAATGCGGTAAGACATGTGTGCCTCAACAAAAGCTTACATTTTTACTGACCAGCAAATCTGTACGCAGCACGGTGGAAGGTTCCTACAGCATTACCAACAAGACGCTGGACATCTTCAAGTACATCATAATGAGCAAAAGCTGGCAAAATGCATAGTACGTATTGGGTTCATCTATTATTTGAACTCAACGAAATCTCATTTTACAGTGCCCTCATGCAAATTGTGCGAGCCCAGTCGCGAATACTGCAAGCGGCACTGCCACAGGAAACTGTCACCTCTAACATCGCACGCCGCATACTCAAGCTAACGCGGGAGGAGTTCGATCTGCTGCAGGCAAAGGTTCAGCATTTTGCCGACGACTCGCAGGCTTCCCTGTCGCTGCACAAGCTGGTTACGCAGACAAGCGAGAATAGCGTCAGCGTGGACTACTCACTGCCACAGCAAGGACTGCGCGAGGCATTGCTCGATCATTTGCAGGAGGTGGAAACAGAGTTGGAAACCAGCTCCGAAAACATCAGTGTTCAAGCTGAGGAGCACATACATTCCTCAGAGATAATACTTACTCTTGGCCACTCGCGCAGCGTCGAAAACTTCCTGAAGCGGGCCATTAAAAAGAGACAGTTTCTTACGATCATCGTGGCCGAGTGTGCGCCAGCTTGTCGGGTGAGTCGCGTAAACCAATTGCTGTCGGAAATCACTTTTAAAGCGCGTTCTTGCTGGCTTTTGGGGATTGACATTGATGTCCCCCATATCGTTTAGCACAAACGGCTTCAATGAACATATTCATCTGTCATTTCCAATGAAGAAAGCAAAATAACTTTAGAGGCTTGAAACTAAGAATATATTCTCGTGAGCAGCCGCGTCAGATCAAATTTTCAAAAAATTTCTATGTAAAGCCACCTGATCAATTCTTGTGAATTTTTCACAACTCAACCGATGGCATTTTAAATATGGTTAGCCCTCTAGATTGATTTAGCATTTGTTTGTGTAAGTAATGTGAGGGTATGTATTTGGTTGTTATTACACTGTGACCGAGGACTGTGCTCTTGTTTAATTGCTTATCTTTTTGTCAGCTATTTTCAATTTGACTTTTTTAACGTTTTCGTCACTTTAAGTTTATTCTAAGCAAAAGATAAATGGTTATATATCCTAGTCTAATCCTCGTATTTGTATCTCACCTTTTCTAAGGGACACAATTTAGCTGCCACTTTAGCGCAAGAGAAGAATGTGGAGATTATTGTAATACCGGATGCCTCCATATTTGCGATGATGTCGCGCGTCAACAAGGTCATCATTGGCACGCACAGCGTGCTGGCCAATGGCGGACTGCGGGCCGCATGCGGCGCCTACACAGTTGCCCTAGCTGCCAAGCATTACTCAGTGCCTGTTATTGTGCTGGCGCCCATGTACAAATTGTCCCCATTGCACTTGTGCGAGCAGGATGCCTTTAATATGGTTGGCTGTGCTGAGGATGTTATTGCGTACGATTCGCTGCCGGCCCGAGATGCCAAGGTGTACAGTCCCATGTTCGACTATGTTCCACCCGAACTGGTCACGCTCTTCATATCTAATACGTAGGTGGCATTTATTGTCAACTCATCGTTTATATCTAATCTCTTTTTATTTTATTTTATTTTTTTTCGGTTATCTTAGCGGTGGTCATGCGCCTTCCTATGTTTATCGTTTGCTCTCCGAACTCTATCATCCCGAGGACCTGGAACTCTAAAACACTTTGTTCAACTGATTGTACAGTATATTTTAAAACTCAATGGACTGGATAACATTAACAACTACAACAGCGATAAATAAAATAGTAACTGTGCGTAATTCGGTGCTACTGTAAATTCTTGAACAACTCTATGAAATCGGCCAGGCTGTCGGCATAGTAGTCTGGCTGCGCTTCGGGCGCCGCCGCAATCATGTCTTCCTTGGTCAGGCTGCCGGAGAGCACGAGCAGTGTCTGAAAGCCACAGGACTTGCCAAATTGTACATCCTGCACCAGCATATCGCCCACAAAAATGCATCGCTCGGGCGCTCGTATATTGTAAATTTCCTTTAGCATATCGCCCAGTATGGCCGCCGGTTTGCCAAGGAAGATTGCCTCACGGTTCGTATATCGCTTAACGTGTTGTAGGAAGTCATAGAAGCCAGGTACATTGAGATTCTCGGCCAGTGGCATGATAATGTCACTGCCACCGGCAATCAGCTGGCAGTTTTCGTTCAGCTGCAGATGACGTATGGCCTTGGCCAGTTCCACGTAGGACATATCCAAATGTATGTCGAAAAGCACTGCGTCCACCGGTTGCTCAATGGCCAGATGATTCACCAGTGTGGTCGACGTCAGATGCTCCTTGATTTGCTGCCGTTAAACAAGGAGATGTTCGAGCATTAGGCAAATAATTGTATCCAATAGAAATGTTTCACACCCACCAGTGACTCATACTCGATGTTGTGCTTACGCAACGTCTCATTAGCTTCCAGCGACATCAGCGAATAAACGCGTTTGCCGGGTTTGTGCTTGTGCAAATAACGCACTATACTCTTGACCGGGTGGACTATGTCATCGTGCTGGACATTGATGGCGCCAATATGGTTAAATTTCTCCATATACTGATCATCGGTACGAAAACTGTTGTTGGACACAAACTTGACAGACTTGCCGGCGTTTTTAAGCGCATTAATTGCCTCGCCAGCACCAGGTATCCAACCAACCAGTAGCCAGACGACGCCATCGCAGTCGCTGATTACCATGTCAAAGGAGTCAATGAAGCTGCGCTGCTCCTCAGCGCTAAGCTGAAGTATATGTCGAGGCGCCATATCGTACCGTACACCCGTTAAGACTGAGACTCAGACCGCAACTAACCGGCAAGCTGTGTCCGTTACTATAGCTGACAGCTACTTAAAAGCATTCGCAGGAGCTTGGGGTGGATGCTATTGCGCGCGCACGTGAAATGGCAGTCCAACTGAATGCCAAGGCAGCCGTTTAACCTTCATTGTCACATTGAAACTCTAGCTTGTGCTGCTGTAATGTTTATTAAATGATTTACCTACTTAGCCAACTAACTGCTTTGAGTGTCGCCGATAAGATCTCGTGTAAACAGTCCATGCATAATTGGGTATATAAAAGTATAGACCATCTCGATTTTCAGCCCGAAAACGCGTGCCCTGTATTGCGATATATTTTAATGATATTTTGTCATTGCTTTCATAAAGATAAAGCGCGCAATGTGTTTAAATCTGAAGCCAGCGTTACCAGACTTTAAAAATAAGACATATTGTGAATCAATTACCACTTTTTAATTTTCAAGACTTGATTCAAATCGGTTTCAAACTTGGAACCTCGAAACTCGATAAGCATACAAGTCCAACTTTCTTCAGGAGTTTTCCACACACAAATTAGGTGAGTGTTAGCTTTTAAATTGTAATGTATTTGGCTTGTTGAACATCGATATTGGCTTTTTTTCATCTCTTTATCCTATAATCTGTATATGTGCAGGGTATCTCTAGTGCGAGATTGGGTGCAATTTATCTCTGAAGAGCAGTTTCAGTAAGTTTTCTTTGTTATATTTTATCAAATATTCTAAACAACAACAACAACAACAGTTAATAGCGTTGTAAAATCATAATTTTATCTACATCGGATTACCATATCATATATACAGCCTAGGTCAAACAAATAGCACTTTACAGAAAAATTTCTTAATTTTAATTAAGTTAACAGCAGTATTACAAATTTTATTTTAATAATTAGACAAAATGTAACTTAATATATATACATTTTATAGAAAATAGAATTCTAATATGATATTTTGTAAGAAAGCCAGGATTTTGGATTACGGCATTACATCTTTGACTTAAACTATCCGCACCAACGAAAGAAAGAGGCTGAAAGTCCACAAATCATATAGATTTTTGCTATTTGTTTGTCCCAAACTTTAGTTACTATAGAAAAAATCAGTAAAAAAAAATGTTCTAAGATTTAATTTAATGTCTGTTCTTTCTCCCTCAGGGAAAGTTCATTATCTTCTACGATCTGTATGACAATTCAGAGCGTTAATTTAATATTCCAAAGGGCAAGGTTGTACCTCTTGCAGTTCTTTTTTTGACTTGATAAGAAGTAGGTCTGCTCTAGTCGGGAACGCCCGACTAGCAGATATTACGAATCCAGCTGCAAGCCCTAGTTACACATGCATTTTGCACTGCTTGCGAGTGCACTGCTTGTTTACCAAGCGATTTCTTTAATGACTTCTGTGTTTCTTAACCGATCTCGATTTAACTTATTGCAATACATTCTTTTAGTGAATAAGAATATTTATTTAATTAACAATTTAAACCACTGTTGATGTCTGTATCTCTCATATTCTTTAAAAAAGTTTCCAAAGTTTGAAGTTGTTGCATATATTTATCGATTTTGAGACAGCGGTAACAGTTATCGACCATTTGAAACAAACCTAATCTGTGCGTGCCATGGACGAGTCAAAATTCAAAAAGTTGTTCTCTAGCTCGTCTAATTTTCGAGATCGACGCGTTTCTATAGACGGACGAACGGACGGAAAGATGGACATATCAATCAATTCAGCTCGTCGTCCTTCTGTCTGTTACATAGATTTGCAGATTTTTTACCCATTTTCTATGTGTTCAGGGCATGAAAATCGTGGCTCACAATCAAAAATCGCAAATAATAAAGTTTTACCTCATGTTTTTATTAAACAACTTTGCTACTTAGCCGATCTTTATATTTCGAAATAGATTACTTAAGTGCTGTAGTATATTAAAATATTCACTTAAACTAAATCAGGTGTCTCTACTTTTACCGGAGGTTGTCGATTTATCTATTTTAGGACAACGGTGTGCGTTATCAATCAATGAAAATAATCCCGATTGGACAAACGGACACTATATGGTATATATGTATATGCTTATGGTTATGTGGTCGGAGATGCCTCCCTCCTATCTTTACAATGCCCATTTTCTGTGATTTTGGGAATTAAAAGCTTATATTGAACTATTATACATAATAAACACTTTTTTGTTTTAGAAATAATCCACATGAAAATATTTGATTGATAGGTAATTATTATAACAACAACCATTTTGTGCTGCGCTATTAACGCAGATTTCCAACTGGATACGAAACCGCTGAAAGCTTTTCGCAGGTGCGTTTTCATCTTAGGTCATGTTTTCGTATGTATAAGCCATGGTGACAGGCACGTAGAGAGAAACGATATTGGAATGTTGTTGCATTCATAGTTTATGACCTCCAAAAAGAAAAGAAAGCCCTGCTGCACCTTGACATTGGCAATGATTTTCACGACCTGGCGGAGGCAAAACAAATGCAGCAATAGGCGGCAGAGGAAAACCTGTCTAAACAGCAAAGCGCTGCAGTCGGGTGTAGCCGACAGCCCAATACTCGCTCACAGTGTGATAACAACTATAGCAGGCATCCAAGCATTGTTTTTAACATACATACATACATAAATAACAAATAGGATCTTTAGAGGAGGTCATCGAATTAGAGGGTCAGGCTTAAACGAAGAATGTATTCCAAGTGTCAAGCCTTACGGACGGACTTTGCACGAACCCAATATACCCGTTTTATTTCGTCAGCAAGTATAAAAAGAAAAACCGTAAACACGAACGTGGCAATTTGGGAACGACAATAATTAGTATACCTCTCGAAACGAACACTTGCCGTATCTGTGGCGTAGTTCTGTCCGAAAGATAATTGCCCGAAGACGCTAACGGGAATGGGAGCGAGAACGTTGCGTATCCGGGGCAAGCGAAGCGGAGAAAACGCGTACAATCATATAGAATAACTAACTGACTGGCCAGATATACGTACGTTCTTGTCCATGTGTGTGAGTACGTGTATAGTATATGCTTATGTATGTATTTATAGATAGATGTATGTATGTATGTGCATATATCAAAAAATCCAAATCGATTGGCAGCCTAGTTAGGCGGCTCTGATAAGATAAAAGACGCGCCACGCCTCGGCACACTCACCCAACACACACACACACACACACACACACACACACACACACACACACACCATTACGAACATAACCGGGCTGAGGCATTGAGAGCTACGCAAGTCCCAAGAACTAGTCGCGATTATACAATTGTTAGGCAGCAAGCAGGAAACATGAGCAGCGCCGATCAAGTGCAGGTCAGCAACGGGGGCAGCAGTGGGCAGGCGCCGCAGGATTGTGGCGAGGACAAGGCCGGCGACGGGGCCCAGGCGAGCAGTGAGCCGCTGCAGATATTGGGCCAGCTGAAGAGCATTGGGCAGATCAACGAGCAGCGACGCATCTTCCTCAAGGGCACCATCAAGGAGATCCGAGAGGATGCCGGCAACGATGTCGAAATGCAGGCGGAACCCGAACTGCGGAAGCAGCCGCCGCCCAACAGTCTGGCGCTAAGCGTCAAATATGCCACGCTGCCGACACCGACGCTGGCCACATCGACGACGTTGGTGCGTTCGCCACTATCGCCGCCGCCCAAGCCGCCCATGTTGAGTCGCACGCGGAGCACAGGCTCCGGCGATGGACGCACCCCGCTGACCAACGGTGATGCCTCCCTGCTGCGCCACAGCGTAACGGAGTCAGCCGTAGACACGGTCACAACATCGACATCGACATCAACATCGACATCGACATCGACAGCCAGCGCCAGTGAGCAGGCAACGCACCCCGCAACCATATCGGCCAAACACTACGAGAGCCTGATCGAGGAGCTGCGCTGTCCCGGCTGTGCCGGCCCCATGAAGGCGCCCGTGCTGCTCTGCAAGAGCGGACACAGCGTGTGCGAGCAGTGCACCCGCATTCTGCTCATGTGCCCGCTGTGCAAGGTACGTAAAACGCCGCCAAGATATCACCTTCCAGATAGCGTTCTACATAGACGTGGATATATAGCCACTTCTCTCCGGGCTGACGTCAGTGTTGGGTATGCGATAACTGGCACGGCACTTCACACCCGGTTCGCCGTATAGCGTACGTACGTACACTCTTATCGCCGCTTCTATTATGACGTCTTTGAGCTAGTACATACAGTGGGCCCTCCCGAGAAGAGCTACCAAGAACGTAGATTGGCTTGTCTGTTTAGTTAAATTATACTCTGTTCAGCACCCGAACAAGGAATTACTATTGAAACGAAGAAATTAGTTTTCACGCCCCAAAGTGGAGAATTTGTAGAAAAACTCCACTCCTTGGAACATATAAAATCACAAAATCACATACATATAAAATTACTTTTCAACAATTGTTTAAGAGCTACAAAATAATAGCTGAATTTCTAATGTTTATTCAAAAGTCTTATTTTACAATGTTTTCAAAACACTATTTTACACTATTAGTTAGTCTGCTCTGATCTGGTTATATACATTTCAATCCAAAAATATTTTGCTACTTGAAATAAAAATTATAAATTTAACCATAATTTTGGAACTTTTACATAAAAGTTGAAAAGCTATTAGCTCAACATAACTTTTATTAAACAAATTATTCAATTATGCGTTTTTCGAAAGATCTACCGAAAATGGAAACATTTTTGTTTAGTTAGAATTTTCATTTTTAGTGGAAGTTTCATTTTGAATGTGAGCCCCAAGGTATTAATCACCTGAATCCTAAACTGTTTAGATGCAATTTCGGGCATTTAAAACAACAAATTGGATAGATGTGATGCAAAAACCAAAACAAAAAGAAGGATGTATTGATCCCTCGATGGAAGCAGATTTGAATAGACCTTGGTTCCAGCTCCAGATTAGAATTCAATTAATTTTTTTGCATCGCCATTTGCAGGAGGGATTTACCAATGGGCGCTCGCTGACAATAGAGGCACTATGCGCCAAGGCGCACTTTGGCTGCAGCTACGCGGCGGGTGGCTGTGCGGTGCGGATGCCGGTGGCGTTGCTGCCGTGGCATGAGGAGCAGTGCATGTATAAGCCGATGAGGTGCTTTATGGGGCGCGTCTGGGGCGAGTGCAAGTGGCAGGGCAGGGAGGTGCAGTGGAAGCAGCATCTGGAGGAGCAGCACGCGGACAAGTTGTTCTGTACGGCCAGCGCTGATCTCGTTTGGAATATGGGCGTGCGCCGCAAGCCGCTGACCGGGTACTATGTGTTCCAGGCGCACGACGAGATGTTCAACTTTTATGAGATCTACGACAAGGAGCGCATTCTCTTCACGATGACGTGCACCTCCAATCGGCGTGAGAGCAAGTACAACTACGCCTACGAAGTGACCCTGCTGCAGCCGAACAACGAGGCGCTCTCGTTGACCCAAAAGTTTCCGGTGCACAGCGAATACGATAGGGACATACTAATGGATGGCACTTGTGTCACCATTGGCCTGGCCGAACTGGCGCGCTTTGTCGACGACGATAAGGTGAGTGCGCGTACACGGCGTGATCCTTCAAGCATCTCACCTCTCATTTGACATTTGACATTTGACAGCTGCTGCACTATCGGGTTACCGTTATGGCGGTGAAGTCGCCGCGACGTTCGAAGCCGGCGCGTCAGAGTCTGCCACTGCCCATCGATTATCAGCAGACGAGGAATGCCGGCGTCAATGGCAAAAGCGTGCCCGCGTGCATGATCATAACGAGAACCTACAAGGAGGCGATCGGCGAGGTGGCAGCCTCGACACCGACGCCGGACTCAGAGGAGGACAACGCAGTTGTCCCGGAGCTGGCACGCAAATGGGGCACACCACAATTGCACTTTAATCGCAAGTACTTGCGCAACACGTCCGGCGACGATGTCAGCAGCCTCAATGCCAAGGACGACGAGCTGCGACCGCTCCACGAGATGCGATCAATTGCGGTGGCCAACGAGGATAAGCTATCCCTCTGCAGCACCAGCACAAGCTACACCAAAAAAGTCTCCGACTCGCTGCGCAGAAGCTTTCGTGCGCTGAAAAGCGACTTTATCGAGTTGCGTCCCTTTGCCAAAAAGAAGGCAACAACAACGGCAACATCTTCGAAGGCAATAACAAGTCAATAGAGCTCCAAGGTCTTGTATAAGAAATCTATACATGATGTCTCCGTAAACTTTGCCCAGTAGCCGAATTGAAGGAGCGACCTGTTCGACCAAGGAGCTTGTGATTAAGTTCTTGGCCTTGGACCCTTAAAAGTTCTTATTTAAAATTTGCTTACAATATGATCATCATAAAAATGTAAATAAGGTTTTTTTTTCTAATTTACAAAAAGTAAGATTTAACTAGTGTTCTTTTAGTGGAATTTTTTCAAATTGTTTAAAAAATTTAAAATGGATACTCCTTAACAAAAAAATTAACAATACTCCAACTGTATAAAAAATTGTAATAAACACATTTTACTGATTGAAGTTTGTTTGCTCCAGCTTAATAATATATTAAAACATAAAAGTATATGCAAATATTCATATTGATTCAAATTTGGTGTTCGAAAAGAGCTAACAAAATTTAAGGTGGTTGTAGATTTTTATCGATTTAAGAAAAACGGTAAGAGTAATCGATCATTTAAAAAAAACTTTGTCGAGCCCAAATTCGAAAAGTTGAAGTCTCGAGTTTTCGAGACGGATATAACCGAAGCAACAAAAACGAAATCAATTGATTTCATTCTATGTTGGTTTTATCTTTAGGACAACTCGTCAAACCATATTTTTAATTGTCTAAATAAAAAATGGGTTTTGTTTCATGCATTTATAACCATCATCGGTACTAAAGGCTGTTGAGTCTTTCGCATTTTCGTTTTTTCGATTTAGTTTTTTTTTTATTATTAATAAGTCAATAACATTTTCACGACTTTGGACCAGATGGAGATGGGTGTTTTTTCATCTTAGGCTATTCAAAACTAAGCTATGTTATCAATATACAAACGTCGGGGCGGGCTGTGCTACAGCAAACCCTGCATCTCGTTCATGAACTGCAGGTAGGCGTCATCCTTGGTGGGTGGCTTATGTGCCTCTGTCGGCGCATGGACGCCGCGTTCTCCAACATCGTGAACGCCTGCCAGATGCTTGGCTCTAACTGACCGGCGCTGATCTTCGCGCTTCACACGCAACGTCGAGGGCACAAATCGAGTCACATCCGCGCTCAGATTTCTAAGAGAGAAAAGAAATGACGCAAATAATATAATTAATGGTGACCCCTTCCCAAAAACTCAAATAGAACATACCGAATTTGCGGCTTTGCTGTGATGGTAGTGACGCCCTTGCCCGGCTCTTTGCCTGGCGGCGCATTGGCGTTGCCATGCTTGGCATGATGGCCACCCATGCGTGGCGGCAATCCTGGCGGCGGACCAGGCGGCATGCGTATGCCCATGCGAGGTATGGGGCCCAGAGCATGTGGCGGTCGTGCACCTGGCGGCGGACCAGGCGGCATACGTAGCCCAAAACCTGGCAGACCCGGTCCGGGTGGTCGCATGGGTGGCGGTCGGAACATTATACCCCGAGGCGGCGTAATGCCTCGCAGTGGCGGCAATTGTGGCAACTGAGGCGGCCCTGGCGCACTTGGCGGTAACGGTATGGCTGGCAACGAAGGCGCCGTCGGCGGCGCTGGCACCGACGTCGTCGTGGCCGCAACGACCGTTGTCTTAGCTGACTCTTTGGTAACATGACTAGTGGGCTGCTTGGCATCGCCTTCGGAGCCCATATCATCATCATCCGCATCTACGTCGTCGTCCTCATCGTCACTACTGCTGCTGCTGCTACTGTGGCTGCTGGCACGACGCCGAGTGGTTGGCGACTTACTCTCGGAGGCGCTGTCGCACTTCTCATCCTTATCGGCCTGTTCCTTGTCGTGCTCTTCGTCGCTCTGCAGCTTACGATGCTTGCGCTTGTGTACATGCTCCATTTCTTTCATGAAGTCGTCAATGTTCTGCATACGCTGCTGCAGTTTGGGACTCGTGGCCGATTCATCTTCGTCGCCCTCGTAGTCGGTGTTGCCCTCCGCATCAGAGTCGAGCTCGGGCATTGCGAATAGATCAGGCGGCGGACCCGGTGGCACACCCAGCCAGTCTCTATCATCGTCCTCCTTTGCCTTATCCGAATGTAGGTCGGCCAGAGCTTCGCTGTTCTTGGCCACGCCTGGTGGTGCGCCAGGGGCAAAAGGCGGTAAAGCCAGAGTCATGGGTGGAGGCGGCATACGGATACCACCCGATCCACTTGGAAAGACGATATTACTGTTGCTGCTGTTGCCAGTGTTGGCACTGTTGGCTGCGCTTGTGCCGCTTGAACTGGCATTGGCTGCTGTCACCGGCGCTGGCAGAGGAATCTCATCGATTTGTACGCTCTGGGCATGCTTGACGCTTTCATAGTACTGTTGCTTTTTCATTCGCTTCTTCTCGTAATCCACCTCCTTACGCTTCAATTCAGCCCAGTGCTCGGGCTCATCATTGTGCTGGCAGAGTATAGAAGGGCCAAAATGTTTTTATTAACAGCTGCAATCTATGTATCTCTATAAATGCACTTACATAGAGTCGCATGACGCGATCAAATGTTTCCTTGAGCTTCTTGCGCTTGTCGCGCAGCACCTTCTCATTGAGAGGCGACGGCTGCAGTACATTGTACTCTGCAGGGAGACAATTGCGGTCAGTGAGTTGGTGATCAAGGAGTATCATCGTGGACGGCACTTACCCATCTCGTCAATCTTCTCCATCTCTTCCAATATCTGTGAGGGATCCTTATTTTTGAGGACGGCAGCTCGCACCATTTGGCGTTGTCGCTTGTTCTTCTTTAGCTCCTTTTTGCGTGCCTCCTTGCCTGTGTGTGCATGTTTGATTAATAGTGGATTGGCTGCAGTTGTGTGCTACTTACGCGCTTGGTCTGTTGGATTCATGTATTTCCCACTTTTAGTGGTGTTTATGGAGCGTCGCCCCATCCTGATACTGTGCTGATTTTAATAACTAATTAACTAACAAAAATTACCATAAACGAATTTCTCTGCGGCGTTTTGGCTTCTTGAGTATTAGTGCTGGAAAACATACAATGGCCGTGCAATCGATTGTATCGATAATAAGCAACAATTATTTATGCTCACGTGCAGAACTAAGCAATCTGGCAGCACTGCAGCGTCGTATGTATTAAATGATGCCGGCATATTCGCACCAAGACAAGTTCAAAATCAAAGCAAAATGTCTGAAGATATTTCGCGTTGTAATAGCATTTTGAACGCGCTCGAAAATCTCCAATTGGGCAACTCCACGAATATACCCAACAAAAAGCATGACACAAATATGGTAAGTGCTTGAAAGCATGCAGAAAGTCGATCGCTTCAGTTGACAAAACAACAATTCAAACTACGTGCAGGCGCAAGAGCCAAACGCCACTCACGATCTTACGTGCAGAATGCCCCAAACAGCAGGTGATATGGACAACAGTGACGACACGGACGCGGATTCGGAAGTGATTGTCGTTGTGGAATCAAGTACCTCGTCAGATGTAAGCTTCATCCGGACATCGAATCTGAGCATATCATCACAATCAGTATTAGAGCCAGAACTGTGGGATTGCATCTCGGACGCAGAAACCATACCAGAAACCGAAAGTGCCGAAAGTAGCGCCATCGATGGCTGCAGTAAGTTGTCTCGTAGTCAACCGTAACAATCCCAGCATAAACATACAATTAATTAACGTAAATGATCACTAAAAGGGTAATACAACTGAATACATATATCCCAATAATAGCTAAAGACTCGATCACTATGGATCAACTTGTAAGTACTCCAATCAAGCGCAGGCACGACTTCTACTCAAACAGCAAGGAGACTCAATGTAAGTGACCAAATCCATATATTCATTGAACTCATTTATAAACATATATTTATCCTTTAAAGGTATACCGAACATAGGTCTGGATATACAAGCGTCGCCAGTGGTGGGTCCTATGATGTTTAAGACTCGCAGCGGACGAACTGTGCGTGCACGAATCGACAACAAGTTTGATTATTCGTCGGAACAGCAGGACGACGATTCCAATGATGCGAACGATCCTGATTTTGGCGATGACGAGGATGAGGACAATAACGACGAAGAGGACTTTGACGATGAGAAGCACAATGAGCCTTCGCATAAACAGCGTCGCATTTCCATGCGCAGCAGCTGCTGCAGTAGCAGCGATGCTAGCTCCATGCTCGAAACGAATGCTTTTATCTATCTGGACTTGAGGCAGCCCGTGGCCATCGTCATGAATGAGCCGACGGATGATGTGGCAGTCGAGTATGATAGTGGGCTGAAAACGCGTCTGCAAAAACTGTTGGGTCTTGTGGCGCCGCAGCGTCGTCTCTATAATCCCATGGTCAACTTTGAGCATGAGGAGAATAACATGGATGCGGACGAGCCGTCCCCTTTGCTGCGCAGTCGCCTTTGGACAACGAACAGCAGCGGCCAGTCATTAAATGTGCCCACGCCCACGGTGGCAACAGCTCTGTCCAGCCCTGCGGCATCTGGCCTCAAAGCGCTTGGACCCGAAATAACGAATGAAATGAAAATGCTGCTTATCGACGACATGGTGCAGCGTGCCAATGCCAACTACTTCGAGATCCAGACACCGCAACATATCAAGGAGCCCATCGATCTGAGCGGCTTGCCCAGTGCGGAGCAGCGTGCACTCAATTGTCAACGGCACAAGAAAAGCATCAGTTTGATGGGGCCATACGCGGGCTTATATAGTTTCGTTGATTCGCTTAAATGTGAGTATATTATGCCATTAAGTCATAGAATTGTAAAAAGCAAAATATAGGAACAGAGAGTATTCCAAGCAATAGTACAGATACTCTTTAGTCATACGCAGACAAGAAACTGCGCACTTTCGGAAGCAAATCGAGACGGTATACAAATTTCCAGTAATTATAATAAACATATACCACCTTATGTAGAAAGAGAAACAGAATCATATCACCAATAGACATATATATATATATATATATATATATATACATATATATATATGTCTATTGGTGATATGATTCTGTTTCTCTAATTGAGAGAGCTCTCTCTCCCTCTCTCTCCCTGTGTGTCATAAATGGATGGCCTTAACTTAAAAAGAGAGTGAGTGCGAGAAGGAGGGAAACAAATTTGAGTGAAAGAGAATGTCTATCCTAGCCATACGTGAGATGCATATTTATTTTAAATTTCATCTATTACTAATCATGTATTGGGATTATGAAAATCTTACAGAAGAGAAGAAAATGTAAAAGCCTTATAAGTTAAAGTTAGGAACCGTAAATTTCATTTGTGAAAATATTAAGTTAATTTTAATAATTCTGTAGTGTAGGTGAAATCTTGTTTTGTAATTTAGCAATAGCTACAAGTGATTTTTTCACAGTCCTCCGGGATCGAATCTAAGGCCAGTGCTATTTACACAAAACAGTTAATGTTGATAGATCATATGTATATCGCAAATAATAATAAAAATCGTTTTGTTTCTAGCAACGACTCCGCTGAATATGTGTCATCCACATGCTGTAAGCTATCGGAAGCGGGACTTTGAGACGTGCAAGGTGCCGCTATCGAAGACCTTATTCAACATACTCAATCACACGATCTTTCATTGTGGCCTGCGATCGAGCATTGCATGGAAGGCCTCCATGAACACGCACAGCAGCAGTGTGCATATAATTGAGGCTGGTGGGCAGCGCATATCGCGCATTTTTTTATGGCAGAACATAAAGCAGTCGGGAGTGTTGGTGAAGGCGCTGCTTCACGAGATGTGCCATGCGGCTGCCTTTGTGTATCATGGCGAGACGGGCCATGGCGACAACTGCCGCAAATGGTAAGTGAATGGCACAAGATTTCTTAAATTTGTGTATAACCGACTCATCTGAATTGAGCGCAGGGCTTATCGTGCCAAATCGTTGCTACCCGAGCTGCCGGAGATTGGCGACTGCAATGCTACTTACAAGTACACTTGTCTCCTGTGTCGCGGCCGGTCCTTTGGACGCATCAAGTTTGAGGATGAGGCGCAGCAGCTGCGTTGCCACTACTGCCAATTTGAGGTGAATGTGGAGCACTACAGCGCCGAAAATGTTCATAATCTGTCCCTCACCGATCAGCTGGTGACGCCCTTTAAGGTGTTCGTGCGCGCCAACTATGCAAAGTGCGAGCAGATCGGACATACCGCCAAAATGCGAGCACTCAACATGCTGTACAAGGAGCAACAGCAACATGTGTCTTCTACCTAATATTGAAACGCAAAAGCTTTAAGTTCTGAAATTTTTTTTCTGTTTAATAATTAAATAAATATATGAATCTATAAATATATGTGTCTTCAACACCTTGTAAAAGAAATTTATACACTATTCTCAACATGTAAGCAAATCATATCAACATTGAATTACTATATTATATAGCATTCATAGGAACAACCAAATCAAATATCAACCCAACCTAAACTATAACCAGACGTTCCGAGCTTTATCGCATCAATGTCAGCGCACTACAAAATGTTTTACCTATAGGAATAACAAAAATAATAATAACACCTTTGTTTGTGTTGAGTTTCATCTTAACAAATTTTAGCTATAGCTGATATTTTATTTTATAGGACG
Source organism: Drosophila micromelanica (assembly GCA_004143825.1). Lineage (NCBI taxonomy): Eukaryota > Metazoa > Arthropoda > Insecta > Diptera > Drosophilidae > Drosophila > Drosophila micromelanica. The sequence goes on from SCDY01001141.1 coordinate 27,943, forward strand.
AATTCTATGAAAACGCGTTGTTTTTACTTGCGTTTCTAACAACTTACAAATGCTATAAATTTTGTGAACGTCTTATACCAGTTAGGTTCATTTACCAAATTATAAATGAAGCCAGGAATGTTGTCTAGGACATCATGCCCTTGCTGCGCTTAAAGGCCGCGCCTGCCTTGCGATTGTGATTGGCGTGCGATGATTTGTGAGCCTCTTTTTGGCCCCGGTTGCGGGTGGTTTGCTGTGTTTGGCCCTGACCCTTGGGTGCACCGACCACATCAACGTGGGCGCGCTGTCCATACTTGGCCATTTGGCGTTGTTGATAGCGTGCACGTATTACCTCTGGATTCTCACAGAAGTCAGTGCGCTTTATATTTGTCGCCGTATTCTCCTCTTCATCGCTACTACTGTCATCTTCGTCGTCCTGGTCGTCGTCGACAGCATCCTGCGCTTCGTAAGCGTTGCTGGCAGCTGCCGTCGACGTCTGCTGTAGCTTTGCACGCAGCAAACTTTGCTGCGGCACCTGACCATCATTCAATGCCTCATAGCTATCATCATATTCGTCGTCGTACTCGGCGCCGGATTCACGGGTTGTTTCCTCCACCAAACTATATTGCTGATAGCGCTGCTTTAATTGGCCAATATCACGCTTGTCGTCTAACAGCTGCTCGGCATTGCGCGGTGCACCGGGCAGGCCCTTGCCCTGCTTGATAATGCATTGCGGATTGTCTTGAGTGAGCACGTCGTACTTGTCACCGTCGTGCACATTGAAATGACGCACACCAGTTTGGCGCTGCAATTTGTCCTGCGGATCGGCTGGTACGTATACCTCCTGCCGATCCATGTGCACCAGATCGGGCGGCAGATTGTCATCCAGTATGGCAGCAATTGCTTGCTCGCTGTTCTCGTAGCGCGTCAGTAAGCGCCGAATAAAGCCCATGCCTAAATCCGGCAGAACGTCCAGCACGGCAGACACTTCTAGATCTATGTCGCGAGCGCCGCCGTTTGTTACCATTGCAGCCGTTGGCAGCGGTGAAGCAACCGAATCTCCCCCCTCATCGTCTTCCTCGTCATCAGAGTTCAGACTGCTGGTCAGAAGCTCGTCGGCCAGAATGCCGGCGGTGCAAGTGCTTAGTGCCTTCTGGTAGCCAGCTATCACAAAATCTACTTTATAGTTCTTGCTGAGTAGCAGAGTGAAATGCATCCATCATTAATTCCGTTATAAAACTATTACATTACATTACTTACATGTTGGGACAGCGCTCCACAAGCAGTTCAATGTCGTGCTCCACCGGATACTGGCGCTGAAAGTCCACCACAAAGGTCTGTGCCGAGAGGCATTCCTGCAGAAGCTCCACCAGCTCCTGGCCATGACCAGACTCTAGCTGGGCAGTGGTTATACGCCGCACGACGTTAAGGAACTGTTGACGCGCCTCATTTAGCCAACGCAAGGAACTCGCACGTGGATTAATTAAATAAATATTTTTATAGAGCATTGGGACGGTCAGATCATAGAAATTCGCAATGCTGTCGGTGTACAAAAAAAATTAAACATGAATGTTTTCAACTCAACTCTGTCACCCACCTTTGCACAAGTTTTAGCTGCTCACAGGCGGCGAGCAATGCAGGGCACAATTGCATAAGGATGCGCAGCGTATAGGCGCAATCTAAGGCAAATAACACAACATCATCGTAAGGCGTATCGGCATCGGGATCCAGGAGCGTGCCACCGCCGGCGCCTTCGCAACCCTCATTCTCCACTTGAATCTGCATGCTTAGGAAGGCATTCTCGTAGAAAGCCAATCCTTCCTGCAGATCTTTCATATACTCTGGTTGGATGCGCAACACTGTGTCGAAAATCTGTTGCAGCATCTTTAAATTCTGTACATCGGCATCGCCCACAGCAATAACCAGATCACATAGCAGTGGCACAGACATTAAATAGTTCTCATACAGTAGGGAACAGTGATGCTGCGGCGATATCCACTCGGCGTCCGATTCCCTTGCTGTTAGCAGGCGCATGACCAGCCGCACTGCCCGATTTAGCAGCTGGGCATAAAGGGACATTGCATTAATCAGTTCCGCATCACAGCCACCCGCCGCCGCACCGTCGGCGTTCTCCGCTCTGTAGTACGGATTGGCTCGCTGCAGAAATGTAACCACAGCGGCCATTGCCGACTCGTCGTAAACCATATAGGACCAGAATCTGCAGTGGCATATGCAAGCAAAGGGAAAATTACAGTTTAAATATATCCCTGCCATCCTGAAAATCTTGTAGCACCTACTCGTGATGACTTAGCTGCAGCAGAAACTCGAAATCTTGCAGGCAGTTGGCGGCAATGTGATGCCATTCTTCCAGCACGGCGCCGGATTTGATGCGTCCATAGGAGCTTAGCATGCAAATGTAATTGCTAAAAGGCTTGTCACGTGTCAGCCAATAAACATCCTGCAATAAATAATTCATGTAATTGTCATCATGTTCACTCCATAAACTGTTTACCAATGCAGGCACTTGTCGCTGAATCCCATCGGTGTCAGCTAGAGTTAGTTTCAAGTTACCCAACGGCAGCTTATCCGGAACGCAATTGTTATTACTCTCGTCCAGTTTCTGGTCTACCATTACTATAAAAGCTGCAACAAAAACAACACAAATTCGCACAAATCAATTGACGGCAATACAAAGTAGGGCTGTTAAATTAGAGTTGTATTCTGACGCGTTCTGCACATATTCGATTGAACTACTATTTGCGTCAAGTTAACAACGCTCATTTGGTGTAGTCTTAGAACTTAGTTCCGGAACCAGATTTTTGCTTAGGGTATTCCAGCACTTAATTGAATAAATTAAGAATAAAAATCAAGTATCATATAAATGCATTAATTTTTTTGTATTAAAACATTTTATATGCGCAAAATTCTCGAATATATCATCATTTACATATAATGATCCACAAAAACTGTTAAACACAACGATATGCAGAAACCTTGTTGTGAGCCTCATACAAAATCTGCTAAAAATAATTGCCTTGCTTTGGAAAGATTATATTTAATCTCTCAGAAAGTAGCTCCAAATTAAGAAATTGTCAACTTATTCGCTGTATAACAGCTTAAAACTGTCGAAATGATATTTCTTATCATGGTTTTTTTTTTTGGAAAAAGATATTGTTTTTTGGAATTTTTGGGGGTGGGAGTGGACGTGGCGCTAAATTTTTATGTCCGATATTTAAAGGAGGTAAGCCGAAAACTGTGTACTAAATTTGGCGACTCCAGCTCTATAAGGTAACTATCAAATAGTAGTGAATTTACACTACTCGATTTGTACTCGATTAGATATCGGTTGTAATGATTAAAAGAAATCACCAATGGCGCCAGTTCGATAAATGGTTATTGTGTTTTTTATTTTCAATTTGTCACTTTACTGTCAATTTAATAGGAATAAATGTGTAATCATTTAAGTAGTATTTTGCTTAAATTGTTGTGCTCATAATGAGTAACGACAGGTATGTTCTAAACATTTAAATGTTAAAAACCGCATGTCTCAAGCCCTTTTTTTATTCATTTTATAAACATAAAAATCTTATATATAACTTTTTTGTTACTCAAATTACATTGTATACAGCTTGTCAAAGCCAAGTGTCAGCGGCATTGGACGTGGAAACTTGTCCAAAGCTATTCGTTCATATTTTATCTTCAATGACAATGTTTATCAAGATTACGGACAGCAAATAACCCAAAGAGAACCACAGTTGTGCGGCAAGGGTTTATTATCAGCGTTAAAAAATGAGAACTGTAATGGGAAGGCGAAGGGAAGAGGGGATGATGATTGGAAGTTTACAACACACATTTGTGATGATGTGGAATACATCTATATGACACCATCATCTATGGATACGGCTTTCGATTTTCTCGCCAAAAGCATTCAAAGCAAAGATTTCAATGACACCCGAATTGTCGTGGTCTGTGAGCATGCGGAGGAAGCTGCACAGCTGATGCGTCAGCTTGGCAAGCGCAGCATTGGATGCCTTTTGTTAATCGAGCCGAATGAGATGATCGGTATAAGCGTTCGTCTATGGACCGAGGGCGTGAGTTGAAAATGCACTTCATAGAAATAATTCACAAATCATTCAATTGTTTTTGTTTTTTCTCTGACAGTTGCTTAACTCGGTGTTGGTTGTCTGCGATGATGTTTTGGTGCTGTTGGCGGAGTACAGCATTGTTAGAGTTAATTATTTGATACACTCTACACAGCCACTGCCGCATGTCTTTCAAAGGCGTATCCAAGTACTGATACCGACGCCGGGAAAGGACACACAGGTACTGGTCATAAGAAGCTCTCCTGCGACCCAGTTGACACATGTTACTGCAGCCACGGAGTCAAACGGTCTGGCAAAAGTTAAGCCAACCACAGAGCTTACATCAGTAACAGTCGTACAAAGAGAATTAACCTCAGTTACAAATAGAAGTTCTTCAGTTGCCAACCCACCGCTGAATAGCGCAGCCACCTCGCCCACTGGCATAGCAACATTGGAATCAATGAAACCATCTAAATATACTTGCCAGCTGCCAAGGGAAAGACACTTCGAGAGGACCATTGGGAGTGTCTATACATACAATATCTACAATATCTTTGCCTGGAGTCGATGTAAGCAGGCGTCCTGCTTTAACATACGGGATGTTGCGAACATTGGCCCAAAAATCAAAAAAGCTATGGAAAAACTAAAAATTGGGCATGTGCGCGCCAAGAGCGTGCAGCGCTTCGCCTGGCCACATGTGGCTGCTGGACGCTCCTTGTGCGTGATCGGCAATGAGTTAGTTGGCAAAACCTGGTGTTATTTGCCAACGCTGTGTCATCGTTTCAATGAGGAAGCGCTGCAGCGTGATGACAGCGTGTGTGACTTTGGTCCCAGCTGTATAATTCTATGCGCGAATGCTACTCAGGGCGAACAGATTGCCAATTGGTGTATGGATCTGCTGGGCAGTCCAAACGTGGAAATGCAACTTATGGTTGAGTTGTTTAGTCGTAGCGCCGTCGCTGAGGTCGCTTCGCGTTTGCGACGTCCCTGCGGCATTTTGCTAACCAATGCGGAGCAATTAATGCATCTCTTTAAATATAACGATAAGATAGCGCCCATCTTCAATCCCCTTGCCATTAGATGTGTGGCTTTTGACAATTTTGATGCCTTGTGGCGGACCGGTAGAATAGACTGCGAGAAACTGATACGACGGCTTCTTCAATTTTTGCAATTTAAGGAAGGGGGCTCCCAGCTGTTTATCATTGGGCGCTTGTGGACAGAAGTGTTAATGTCTTTTGTGCTACCTCAATTGCAAGATTTACTACTCTTGTTCCAGGACGCGCTAGAAGCGAGTGTATTTTGCGGCCACAAACTGGAACTTTTGACAACAAGCTCGCAGCAGTATGAACAGGATATAATTGAATTGCTGCAATGCAAGAAATTAGATGAGGAGCGCGTAGTTCTGGCCTGCCATGAAAAAGATGATGCAACCAAGCTAAGCAAACGACTCTTTGCCAGTAACATCAGTAATATTATTATAGACCCTAAACAATATGGTGAGTGGTCGGACGAACACGCGGGCAATGTGCTAATTATCTTTGATGATGTGATACCCAGGTTTCGAGCCGAGAATATTGACTGTTTACTGCACTACAAATATACAAACACCTGGACACGTTTTAAAGCACGCTTCAGCATATTCTTCGGAAATAACCAAACGTTGAACAACCCCAAACATGGCACTTCTATAGTACATGTATGTGCTGCTGATGTTGAACAAGTTTGGCTCATTTGTGATTTTATTTTCAAGCACGATCGTATTCCACCCGACTCTTATCTATCAGTGCTGACAGAATATCGAAACAACTTGGAAGTTATTAAACCGCGTTCCGACATGTCCTTGTGCCGCCAACTGCTCAGCTATGGCAACTGCTACCGTCACTCGTGCCAATATCGGCACATGGTGTGGGATTATGAGACGAGTCCTCCAGACCACCATCCCAGAAAAGGAGAATTAAGGTTTTACGTGATAACGGTAAGTGAATAATATAATTTAAATAAATATGTATATCTAAAGAGTCATTTCCTTCTAGAGTCTAACGCCAGCCCATCTTTCTGTGAGGTTTACTGAATACAAGGTTTCCAATTATTTTCTTGGCTCACCAATTACCAAACTTGGCGAAAGCATTCAAATGCACTATGAGGATCAGCAGAATCATCGAAAACATATGACTCCAACGGCTGGTGATTTATGCGTGGTAAAACTTAATAAACAATATCAACGTGTGGGAGTGATACGAGTGTGTTCTGAGGATCGCATTGAAATCAAGCAGCTTGACTTAGGCACTGATTTTTTTGTAATACATGCATCGGAGCTGCTGGTATGCGAGAAGCGCTTCGTGGACGAACCCTTTAAGGCTAACGATTTACGCATTACTGGCTTGACACCCTTAAATATGGAGCGCATTTGGCCAGAGGATGCCAAGAGATTGGTACGCCGAAAATTCTTCAATCGCCTGCAAGGCAATCGTATTTTTACGGCCAATGTCGATTTTGCATTTCATGAAACGATTTTCGTAAACAACGTGTACGATGAGGACGGAAATGATCTGAAGAGTTTTGTATTAGAACATATTTTTGCGTACTTGGATGAACAAGTGAGGACGCGCTTGAAAAAGGTTGTAGCCATGGCCCAACCGTTTTCGAATGATGCCAAAGAGGAAAAACTATCGACAGTTTAAGAGTTTGTATTCCGCAAGCAAATGCAATAATTATACCCTGAACCCATTGAAAATGGGTAAAAAAGGGTATAATGGTTTTGTGCAAATGTATGTAACAGGCAGATGGAAGCATCTCCGACCCCATAAAGTACATACAGCTGCGAAAAAAATAATAGCACCACCAACACAAGTAATTTTTAAATAGTTGCCCAAGTCACATTTTTAACGTTAAGGAAACTTTGAGCACATTTTTAGAAAGGGAAAACTTAGACAAACCTTCGACTAAAAAGAAAATTATCCTGTCTCTTAACGTTTTTAAGCTATTAAAGGAATTTTATTGAAATTGGTAAAATTAGGCGAAAAAAATAATAGCACCACTTCTCAAAAATGGATTTAAAATTTAAAAAATGACCAATATCTCACGAATTCTTTAGTTAACAGTTTTTCACTAATAATACTAAATCTATATTTATCATTCATTGTTTGGTGCAGTGTTCTTTATTAGCAATAACAGCTGCACAGCGTCTTTGCATGGAATCAACTCAGTCCTGCCATCCTCTTAGGAGAATTTTGGACCAGGATACCTTAATTTCTTCCCAAAATAATCCGATAGGGTTTGGTTTTGAACCAGCAACTGGATTTTGGTTGGGATTCAGGTCAGGCGACTGAGCAGGCCACTCCAAAACGTTCAAAGAGTTTGCCCCAAATCATTACTGTAATTTCTTTCCGCGGTCTTTGGGGTCAACGTCCTGTTGAAAGACCCAAACGAGCATCATTTCATATTCTGCAAAGGGTAACATTACTGTCTCCATGATATTCACGTTCACTTGCTGCTCCATGATGGTTTTTTGCCATGGTATTGCACCTACTCCATAGTAGGAAGAACAGGCTCATACCATCCTTAATGGATCCTCCATGCTGAATGGATCTTGTGATGTACTGGGGCTTGGATTCTGTGTTTCTTAGACGTCTAATATATGATCCAGATCCCTTTCCACCAAACATTACCACTTTGGACTCATCTGGCCATTGAATATTCCCCCATTGTTGGGGTGTCCAATTTGCATGACCGCTAGCAAACTTCATGTGCTTAGTAATGGGTGTCGCATTTAAAAGTGGTACATTTCTGGGGATGCAGGCTTTTAGATTATGTTGCCTAAGATATTTACGAACTGGTTGGTCCGTTGCATCTATTTTAAGCTCTCTTTTAAGCTCAGTAGCAGGCTCGAAGGGATCCTTCCTGCTCTCACGAATCAGTCTTTTGACATGAAAAGGGGTCATAGAT
>SCDY01001142.1:0-36855 GCA_004143825.1 Drosophila micromelanica
CCTCCTTCTACCTGTTACATACATTTCAACAAAACCATAATACCCTGTTTCACCCATTTTCAATGGGTTCAGGGTATAAAAACAACATTAAAAGTGATTTTGAGGGGGTAAAATTTTTGGTCAAAAATCATGTCAAAACTGATCAAAACTTTGACATGTGAAGCTCTCGGATCCATAGGACCCATACTTCAAACTACTATAACTTTGTCAAAAGTAAACCGATTTTCACGATTGATGGCATTTTTATCAGAAATTTTCCCCTAGATTAATTCTGCATTTAAAATATATGTATTTTTGAAAATTTACATTTTTCGAATTTTTGGTACAATAATTATAAATTTAAAAAAAATTTTTTTCAATATTTAAAATTGCGAGTTTATATTTTTAAACGATTATATTTGTCACGAATATCTGAAAAATTACATATAATTTCATACTTTTCCTATTATTTTCATGATAGTTTTGCGTTCTGTAGAGTTTTGAAAGCTGTTGACAACAGGTGCAGAAGTCATTCAAGAAAATGTTCTCTGTAGTCTTGTAGCTTTATGTTAATTGTCTGTCAAGTTAATTTAGACCCCTCTATGCGATTCTCATGAATTCAAGTAATGCCTGCAGACTTTTGGTGTTTTCAGTAAGGTGTGTGTGTGTTTTTATTAAAAAGTTATATTTACAAAGTTGTGTGTTTTGTTATAGGTAAGTAAGTTACTCCCTCTTATTCTCTATCTCTCGCTCTCTCTCTCTCTCTCTCTCTCTCATGTTCACTTTCTTTTTCTCTCTCTCTGCCTCTCACTCTCTCTTACTTTCTTTCTCTCTCTCGTGTTTTCTCTCTCTCTCTCTCTTACTTTCTCTCCCTATCTCACTCTCTTTCTCTATCTTGCTCTTTCTTACCGTTTCTCTAACTCGCTGTTTCTTTTCTATTACTCTCTCTCTCTTTCTCTACCTCTCTTTGTCTCACTCTCTCTATCTCTCACTCTTTCTCTCTCTCTGTCTCTCTCTCTCACTCTCTCTCTTACTCTGTTTATCTCTCTCTCTTTCACTCTATCTCCCTCTCTCATTCTCTTTATTTCTGTCTATCTCTATCGCCCTCTCTCTCTTTGTCTCTCTATATCTCTATCTCTATCTCCCTCTCTCTCTCTCTATCGCTATCTCTAAACTGACTTACCATGGGCTTACCATGGGCTTACACCTACCCAATAATCTTTTCTTTTTTCCGACTGCTGTGTGGTCGATTGCGTCTAACTTCACCTGTTCTTGTCTTATTAATAAGAGCTGTGAAACATAATTATTCTATTCATAGGTGAGACGTTTCGATGTGGAAAATCTAAAGGGGTAAATTGCTTCTGGATCGAATTCCCTGCAATTGCTGATGCATCGGGGGGAGTCGATATGATCTAAGAGGTTGCTGCTGTGCTGGGAAGGCATGAAATAATTGCTCATTCAGTTTGTTTTCTTGCGAATGAAGCAAAAGATTCGCACGTTTCAAGTGGCAAATTAGCGGGTGCTAAAGAAGGCGGAGAAGAAATATCAAACAGTTTTGCTGCACAGGTTTTAAAAACAATAAACTTTCAACAAGCAACAACCCAAAACAACCGCAACAACAACAATAACTCAGGCGGCTTTCGGTTGTGTGTATGTGTGTGTGTTTGTTTATTTGTTTAAATTTAGAATATCGACCACATTAAAATAGCAACAGCTTCAAAAGCTTCTCAAGTGGCCAAACCCCGCAATAGGAAGAGCCATTAAACAGATTTTCAAGATGTATTATGGTCGAGCATTGTTAACTGCCTCCTCGTCTGCCTCCACTCCTGCCAAGTTCGATTGCTTGTACAATGCCTGGTTGACCCCGCGGGTAATTTGCACTTCAAAGAGTCCCAAGCAGCGTGTTTATGCCATCAAGTGGGCCAGCTGGTGGCCCAGAGATCTATGGCATTTATGAGTTGCAGGGGAGCGGCCCGTCTACCATCTACCGTCTACCGTGTGCTAATGAGCTCGAGATTCCGTTTTCCTCTTGATTAGAGACCCCACACTCCAGCTAATTATTACCCTGGCTGTCGAGCCAAAAAAATATTGTCGGTGGTTCAGCTCATGGCTCGAACCTTGAGACTCGATTTGTGAACCTCGTTTGGATTAAGTAAAACATTTGTTTGTTTTATCTTTAATATCCTTAAATATATTCAAGAAAATGCTGTCTTGAAGCTGAGGCCATATAAATTTGATCTTTGATATGCTTTTTTTATTAAAATAGTATTAAATACGTCGGCTGGCACTTTGGCTCGAACCTGTTTGCAGCCTTGATTATCTCACAATGCGACAATGCTGCCGAGTGCGCGCACTTGGATGCGAAAAATCGAAAAATAAGAAAATCAGAAATGCCAGGTGGGCGTCTCCCCCACGAATCTGACATGCCATCATCATCGATCCTTGTCGTGCGACAAAGCAGATGTCAAATCTCTAGTTGACAGCCACTTTCATTTCGATGCATTATTAAAATACGGCAACAAGGCAACATCCTGGCACATCCTACCAGACAGCTCTCTGCCCGTTCCCGCCTCCCCTGCGTCCTGCACCCTCGCAGGTGCGACCCCTGCACAAGCACAGCGCAGACATCTTGGCGACTATCGTAACCAGCTCGTGTTTATTTTCATGGGAAAAGTCAGCGCAACAGCAGAAGCGGGATGGAGAGGGGGAGAGGGAGGAGGGGCGGGTTGGCTATTGCTGTTGCACTTGGCAATCGGCTGCTGTTTATGTGCCGCGTGCGTTTGTATGTAAATAAGAGTACGCTAAACTTCATGCAGTGCCGGGCAACGGGAGCGGGAGCGGGTTCGGGCCCGGGCACGAGTCAGAGTCGGAGTCGGAGTACGGGCCTCCCGGAACACACGCATCGCGTCAGCGGCGCAACAAAGGCACGTGTAAACAACTAGTCGAACTAGTTGCCCCCGATCCAGCGGCTGCAACAGCTCCCCACAAGTGACGATATAACAATGGGCCGCACTTTGACACGCCGAACTCGACACACACTGCAAACATTTCATCTTTATATTGGTATTTTTATGCTCCGTTCGTATCAATATATAATCGCCCATATTCTAGTCCGATAAACTGCAAATAGTTAATAAATTTGATAGAAATTCATAATTCAAGGTTCGAATCTGGAACCCATTTAAGTACATATATTCAACTTCATACGAAGTTCGTACAACTTTTCGATTAGGGTATATATTCAAAAAAAAATAAGCATCTATGAATTTTTGTTCGTACGAATGCAGGCCGCCAAGGCGTGGCACGGCAGACAGAGTGGCGTCAAAAGTTGGTTGGGTTGGCCCTGGGCAGGGAACAGTTCGCTTGGGAAAGGGAGAAGTGGAGGGGTTGTTATGAAAACAAGAGGCAGCCAAAACCACTTGGCACGGCCCGCACCTCGTTGTAGCTCCAAATGGTAAATGGTCGACAGTTTGATATGCGGTTTGGCAGCGCCAGCAAAATATCAGTTTGCCATTGCAGCAGCGGCGGCAGCGCCAGTTGCTGCTGATTTAATTTGGAAGCCAGGCCCAGGATCTCGCCCAGGGGTCGTCCAGCGTGGCCGACTTTTTTGAGCAGCCAGCAGCAGCAGCAGCTGGGCAAATGGCAGAAATGGGTATGTTACGTTTTTGGGTGGTTTTTCTTTATTATGTATACCCTGTATGCATTTAAAATGGGTTAAAAGGGATCCGACTTCACAGGTCGAGAGAAGGAGGATGGGGTCATGAGATGTACTTACAGAGGTGAAGAATATATCATTACTTCCCATAAATAAGATATGGGTGGTTACAGGGTTACTTCTAGTCGGGCACTCTTGCCTCATTTACACACACTTACTTGCTTTTCCTATATAGCTTTTTGCCAGAAAGAGCTCGTCAAATGTTTACAAGCAAATACGCCACATCATCAAGCTGCCGAGGAGTCAGCAAAGTCAGGCTGTAACTGTAACTGTAACTGTGGCCAGGGCCAGGGCCAGGGCTGGGCCATTTATAGTTTTTCTTCATTTTGATGTTTTTGCTTTTGTTGTTGTTTTTTTTTTTTGTGTGGCACATCTTGTTAAGCAGTCGGTGGGAGGATTGGGATTAGGAGCAGCAGGGCCAGCCAAGAGGGGACAATAAGTTGGAATTGGAATTTGCTTTGATCTTTTCGCACTTTTAAATGTTTGGGAAATCTGTGTAAAGGCATGAATCGGTTTTCGGAGAACCAATAAAAAATTAATGGCAGCAGTTGCTGTTATTGTTGTTGCTGTTGTTGTTGCTGTTGTAGCTGCTGTTGTTATTTGTTTTTTAAATTTTCTGTTTGATAAAGCGCGCCACAAACAAAATGGGTGGCAAAAATAAATGCCTAATAAACGCCACGATGTGCAACTAGTTCTGGGCAACTTGCCCCCAATGCCACAGTGTTCGCCCCGACTTCGCCCCGCCCACGCCCCCGCCTCGTTCCTGCTTCAGCCATTGGCCCTGCTGCGGCTGCTGATTTACATTTGATTCGATTCCAAGCGGAAATCTTTGGCAATTGCAGATTAATGCCCTGACAGCTGCCTGGCTGGAGCTGAAGCTGACGCTGGATCCTGGATCTGGAGTCGAGTCCAAAGCTGGAGCGGAAGCTGCCTGTGGCTGGCACTGCGGCTGCTGGCATCTCAGGTGTCAGGATACTTTACGCTGATTAGATAAGCATTTGGGGAAATGTGTTAAGCTTTGTTTGGCTTTTGTTTTGCGCCAACAGCGCGGCAACGTGAAGTGCCTTTAAAGCCAACTTTCTGCGGGCCAGGCCAGGCTAACTGCAGGCGGGCTGCCAGCGCAAATGGCATTTTTATTGAGCCATTAAAATTTTGCCTCGGCCTCCGCTCAAGTGTCTGGCCGATACGGATACGGATTGGAGGCCCTTACATTTTGATTAACGTGCTGATGCCAATGTTGGTTGCTTCTTTTTTATTTTATTTTTCTCTCTTTTCGCATTGGCCACAAAATGCCACCTAAGGGGATAAACTTGTGAAATATTTTGGGATTTGTGCGGCTTAGGTGAATGTACCCCCCTTCTCCTTCCCCACCCATTGTCGAGGCTGTAGGTGATTAGGCAGCAATCCATATTTTTTGGTCGCCGCGGTTGGCGATCATCTTGGCCATGGCCAACAACAAACTGCGCCCATTTGCGGCTAAAGATTTATGTACATATTTGTTTGTTGTTAAGGCCGCTACCTCATTAGCTGCATTTCAAAGTCCTGTCGCTGTCTCCAGCTAAATGCCGTCCGCCGCCCGCTAACCGCCCATGTCCTGGAGGCGCGTGCGTGTGGCTTATCACACGAATGCCATTACGCACCTTGCCGGGCCCATAACTTTAAGACCCGCTGAACCCCCCCAGCACCCGTTCCTCTTTTAGCTGAAACCGAAATGTGCGAATGCGAATGCGAATACGTGAGTTCTGCAAGTTATGTGCGCGTAAGTGAATGAAATTACCGTAAGGCATTTAAGCAATGCAAGAAAGGCGCTCCGAATAGATACATAAATGACAATGCCAGACAGGCGACACCAGCAACAGCATCAGCTTCAGCACCAACAGCAGCCCTTCCCCAGCAGCAATTTTAGCCACAAAACGTTTAAAGACGCAGCTCAGCACTTGGCATAAAAATCCTGTCAGCCTCAAATTCTGCACTCAGAAAAAACAAAACCATGATTTTTTTTTACTTAAACCAAGTACAAATGTTGTTAAAGTCACGTCAAGGCCGAAATTTCTATAATTTGAAAATGAAATTATTTTTGTTGTAAAACTTTTTTAATTTCTAAATTTCAAATAACACAAGCTGAGAAAAATTAAAAATATTGTACTCAAATCAAGCAGAAAAGTTAAATTACTTCCAGTTTTGGTTTAAAGCCAGAATTACAATATTTTTTTTTATCATAATACAAATGATATTTGATTTCAATTGAGAAGGTTTTAGGTATTCGATTATAAACAGTAAATTAAATTTATCGAATATATTTAACAAATTTAGATTTTTGTTAAAGTGTAGCCCGCCTTGGCTTCACTGTTGCTGCTGCCTGGGCCGTAAGGCGCGCTTATCGTTTTGACAGGAATATCTGCGCTTTCTAAATGCCGACGCCGTCGTTTATGATGCTTCTGCTGCGCTTACGATTGAGTTTCACCACCACCACCACCAGCAGCAGCAGCAGCAGCAGCAGTGGCAGGAGCACCACCAGTAGAAACAGCCTCCATCCCTAGCTAACCCACCCACAGCCAGCATGCTCAATGCTGTGCCGTAAAAACGTGCTGTGCCTGGTTGTTACTTTAATGGCTTTTACTCCCCACGAAATCAGAGTCGTCAAGCGAATTATGGAAGCTGCTTTGGCTGCCTTTGCCGCTTTAGCTGCTGTTGCCATCTTCTCCGCAGTCGTCTTAGCCAAGGCTTTGTTTTTCAGCACTTTTGCGTGCCTGCGTGTGTATTTAATAGTCTGTGGTTTGACATTGACTGCCTGGTTATAGTACTACCTATACCATGTATATATATATAAATATATATAACACCTTTATATAGACACATTTATAGACAGACTTGTGCATTAATGCGCCTCCTGTTTTTGTAATCCTTCTGCTACGGCTGTGGTTTACCTGTTCTTTTGGGCCAGGCCATTCGATTATCGTGTCAAATTTTAATTACTCAAATTACGATTCGGCTTTTAATGCCCGCGACTTATTTTCGTGCCAAGTTGTCAACGCTGTCAAAGCTGCAGGTCATTAAACATTCCGACCTACTCCATCTAGGTCCATTCCGGAGGTGGAGGCACTCAAAAAAGCAGTTTCTGATTTTAAAGGAACTCTTAACAAGATAAACAATTTACTTGGCCAACAGCCCAGGGCTGCCAAGCACTTTGTCAATCGATTTAAATATCTAGAAAATGAAAAGACGAAGTTCTCGAGTTAACAAAATTGTTGTGCAAAAGCTTAAAAATTCTTAATTCATAATATTGCATTTAAATCAATAGTCAATCGATTTAGTATTTGTATATATGTATATATATTTTTTTATTTTCCAATCAGTTAACGCTTCGTTATGGTTCCTCGAATAGTTTTCAGAATTGGATCTGGTTGTGCTGCCATCTCTCTGGCTTAAAAATTATCAATAAAAAGGTGGCTTAGTGGGGGATGTGTTAGGCTTTTAATGTGCCTAGATTGACGTCGATTATGCACGCACTATTTATAACGCGCCTTTTGCGTATCCTTGCCATGACGTCTGTAGCCTAATGAACGCCTTCTAGCAGCATACGCTTCCCGTTGCCTCTTTGCTCCTTGTCCCAACGTTGTCCCCTGCCACCCACTTCGAATTTGCGCTGACATTGATTGATTATAAATCGGCATACATTGCAAATCTAAAACGCACACAATAACAAAACTGTTTCTGTTGTTATTGTTGTTGTTGTTGCTGTTACTGTTGTTGTTGCTGTTGCTTATCCTTTGTGAATTGTTGGCGCTGCGGTTGCCTTTGTTTGTCCTGTGACAGCTTTTAATCTAGCCTAGCACGAGGCAACTGCCAACTGCTGCGCTGCCAACAAAAGCATCAGCAGCAGCAGCAGCAAAAGAGCACCAACAAAGAGCTGGTAAAGTGCCCGACCGGCAACCAGACAGATGGACGGACAGTGGTGCGTATTTGAAAATCACTTTACTCCACATATATTCGGACAGTGCCTGAGACTTTAGCCAGTTGTCATTCGGGGTTGTCTCTTAATAGAGCTGCGGTCCAGGGCGCTAATGATGCGGTTTGCTCAGCGCTCATCTCTGTGTGTGTGTGCCACGCTGCGTATACGCAATGCCCGATCGAAGATAATGCGTTAAAAACTGGCCCGTTGATGGCACGTTTTTGATTTCAATTGCTGTTCGCTGAGCAGTTAGAGAGTTAAGAGTCGACTTTATGCGCTCTGCTGTCTGGCCTATATAGGTTGCTTGGCGCCATTTTACGTAGCAAAACAAAAGTTATGGCCCAATTCTGTAGACCCAACACCCACCACCCACCACCCACCACCTACCACCACCACCACCCTCAAGGAGTGGAGCAGGGTCTTGTAACAAGTGGGACATTTGCCAGTGGCTGTTGTTCTAGTCGATGCTGCTGCCAGCAATAAAAACAAGAAAAAAATGTTTACTTCGGAAGGCGCCATCCTTTTTTTTCTCCATTTTATTTGTTGCCTCTTATATCCTGGCAGAGGGTATTATAATTTTGTCACGCAATCGGCCAGAAAATAAATGTTTTTTGGTGTTTTCACTTGGTGTGCGCCTAATGTAGGAGCAAACTATTGTCAACATCGAACTACTATATAGTATAGCTCCCATAACTGAGATATATGCATTTTATAGATTTGTTAATTAGTAATCTACCTGATTACTTTTCATGTACAGTGATAAACAACTAATATGAGATGTATAGCAATCACCTTATCAGCTCTGCAAGGGTATTTAAGCTTCGACAATCCGAACATAACTCAAGTTTCTTAAGTTTTTTTCTTTGTTTTTGCCTTTGGCTTGGACTTTCGCCTTTGGCTCCCTGTCCGAGTTTTATGCGTAAATCGGCATAAGTATATGTGTACATAATGCGATACATAGTTGGGTTCTGTTCTATGATAATTTTAAGCAACAGCAACAATGAGAGCGCACAATCAACAACAACAACAACAACATCAACAACAACGGCAACAAGGACAACGGGGACAACAACGACTACGACAACGACAACCATCAGCAAAGTCAATTACGTGGCGCTTTCACAAATCTTTGCCACAACAGTCGTGTGCGTAGGCATTTTGGCAGCCGGTGTGGGCGTTGTGTTGTTGCTGTGTGTTGCTGCTGCTGCTGCTGTTGTTGTTGTTGAACGTGGGGTTGGTATTCAGCCATTGCAAATTAATAGAGAGCACACACACACTCACACACACTTACACTCTTCTGCTGCTGCTGCCTCGCATAAAATGTAATGTCATAAGTGCTGAACCTAAAACACTCCGCTTAACATTTACCACTCATGTCGTTTGCCGTACTCGTCGTAATAGAAAAGTGCCCTCCCTCCTGCCCCAAGCAACTCCTCCTTCAGCCTCAGCAGCCTCTTCCTTGGCGCGCGTGGAGCGGCTAAAGATGCGGATTAGTTATGCTTTTGGTTCGCCTTCGGGCCAGGGGATTGGTTTCCCTTTGTGCCAGGACTATGCTTAATTCCCTGGTTATGCATGTATTGTAGTTTCCCTTCTATTTAACAACTGCATTCATGGACGCACAAATTGGCAGACAACGTGCAAGGATTTGCAGTAACTGTTGCTTGCTGCTACGTCGGATTTCAGGAGCCGCTGAGGGGCGGGATCTTTGCTTATTTGTTTGCGCCAAGTCAGCAACATCGACAAGCGTTTCCTCTGCTGCCGCTTACATTGGCATCAAGCAGCTGCTCGTCCTTAGGCGGCAATTGGTTGGGTCTTCACTTAATAACGTTTGATGCATTTTGATGCATTCGAGTCACTTGCTTGGAACTGCTGTCAAGCTATTTGGGTGCAGTTGGTGTTATTTACAGATTTCACTTTGAAACAAGTGAAGCATCTAATTGTCAGGTTAAACCACAAGTGCGGAGCCAAATCCTGCCTATACGCAATTTGGCAATGGTTTCTCTTGTTGCTTGTTTAGATGATCCCAGCAATGAATAGCCAGCTTAGTGACAGACCCACCTCCCACCACCCCAGCTCCCAGTCTCAGTTTCAGTTTCAGTCCCAATTTCAGTTTCAGGACTCGTGCTAAAAACAGAAATTAGGGGTGGCAACCAGTGGGTGGCTGTGGGGGCTTCGGTTTTTGGCTTGACAGTCGCATTAGTGTGCCCTTCTTACGCGCCATAAAATTTAAAAGCGAGCAAAGCATTTTAGCTCTGGTGCAATTTATTAGGCCGGCTCATCGCGGCGCGTAACAATTGCCTTCATCTGTTGATAAATCCTTGGCAAGGCACCAAGTAAATTGAAAATATATTGTGTGTGTGTGCGTGTGCGTGTGTGCGGCCCCCTCTCAAAGGTGGACCCTGACTTTGGCCAGGCAATGAGAATGTGCAGCCAACTGTGGCGCAGTTCTAATTATCCACGCACATGTCGCTGCCAACGCTTTTCGCAGGGACTGAAGACAGACACAGACGTTGAGCTGGGACTTTAAGTAATGTTCGTTGCAAATGTTAAGGACACTGCGATTCCTTTTGGCGACAATGGAGGCTGCTGCTACTGCTACTGCTGATGCTGCTGCTGCTGCTGCTTCTGCTGCTGAGGCTGAGGTATCGAGCGCGCTTCCGCTTCTGCCTTTTATGCAACTGCATTGGCCGCCCGCTGGTAGCGGCATTCAAAACAGCAGCCAACAGACAGAAGCCAGTTTCCAGACAGCCAGCTGTGCAGCTGCCTCCACATCCGAAGTGGCATGAAAGTTATGAATTTTAAACATTCTGTGCCAGCAAAAAACGCCCCTGCAGCCATATTCCATATATATATATATATATTCGTGCGGTGTCTTCGCGACTGCAGATTTATAGCAGAGGCCAAAATCTACAACATTGGCCATTTTTTCGAAAAAAAGTACAAAATGCACAAAACTTTATTATTAAATTTAAAGGTAAAACTTACACGGAAATACTTTGTGTTCTATAGAACTGCTTTTGGAATCGACTGTCTCTAATTTAATTGGAAATGCGCGAAGTTCGCCATATGTCGACGTCAGTTTGCAGGCACTTTCTAAACTTGTAGTTGGTCAGGCCAATGGAGAACATAGGATTAGAGGGCTTGTAAAAGTGTAGTCCTCGTCCGATTTTGATAATATAACCATTGCTCAGGCTAAATAAAAAGATAGATGCAATCAGTTTTTGTTGGACTTGTACGAATCAATAGTTACTCACAAAATCTTACGATCGTGCAGGGTGTCTTCGTATTTGATATAGAAAGAGATCTGTCGCCGTTCAAGATCGGCTCGGATTTGTCCAAGGTTGGTGCTCTGTTGGTCCGAGTTAGACGTATCCTTTTTGGTCACCAATCGAAAGTATTTAAAGTGCTTGCAATTGGTCAGAACCAGCTCCAGGAAACGTATAAGATTTTGGTACTGCACAAGTTTTGATTAAAACATAAATTTGCTGCCAGTTTAAAGTGCTTTGGACTTACGTGATAGTTTTGGGTCATATAGGGCTCTTCGAGCAGTATCTCTACGGTTTGGTCAGTCATGTATTGGCCAAATATCTGATCGTAGTCGAATCCAGTGTCGTTCTCTTCGATCGATAAGTGGGTTACCACCTCGCCCAGCATCAGTTTGCCATTGACGCGCGCCTTGATGGCATCCGCCCGATCCATGTACTCCTTGATTCTTGTCAGAAACCCCTTGCGCTTCACCTCGTCCGGTTCGTCGCTCACAAACGACATCAGCTGCGCGATGCCATCTTGATAGAGCGTTTGCGCCTCCAAAATTCGTCCGGTCTGATCACACTTGACTGCGCGTATCAGCAGCTCCTTTGCTTTCAGTGCGGCGCTCATCTTGATCGATTAGGACCGATCCACTATATAAGCCCAAATATATGTTGTGGTGACACGCAAAGCTGCAGCTGTTTAGTTTTGCAATCAGATGTTCAGTGTGGCTGCACGTTTTTAAACACATAAATACCACAAAATTGAATTTAGGCATAACTAACAATTACTGTATTTTAGCATTTAAACTATCAATAACTAGCCACGAGAATAACTATTTATATTTTTATATAGAAAGTATGCATTTATGATAAATACTTCGATTTAATTATGCATTCGGAGTGCATGCCATATTTAAATACCAATATACCGACGCATATATTTAAATACCGGAAACGGTCACTGTCTATCGAAACTAGTTTGCTTTTCGGAAACGCTAATCGGACGCCTTGCTGACCGTTGGCATTTGAATGTGATTAGGTAGTTCGCTTGCTATCAAGGTAAACAGTCCAATGTCATAAACATTCACTTTTCGTTTTATGTTTATGCCACTTACAAGCAATTACCTGAAAACGAAAGCGTTTTATCGTCAGCTCGCAGTCGGCAGCACTGGCTGTTTTAGTATCCCGTTCGTCCTCTTTGTCGTCTCACTGGACACAGGATACTCGTAAAGAAATTGAATTTCACTAAGCCAAATATTAATTTATTTGTGTTTTCATTTCTTGCGCATTGGCAGGTGATTGACCACTGGGGGTGAAGCTGCGGGCACTGCTGTGTGGCTTTTGCGCATCCAATCGAAATCGAACTGGCCCCCAACACATTTGCTGCTGTTGCTGCGCGTGTTTTTTGGGTGACTGCTGTCCAGTACTTTTATTTGCGTCATAAATTTTAAGCCATTTGGGAGCTGTGAACGTGAACGCGACGTAAGCGTACGGGAAGAATTTTAAATGTTTTCATACCCTGTATCTAAAACTGGATAATAGGGCAAACCTATGTAAGAGTCCAAATTGGAAACTGTCATAAGTTTGCCAAAAAACATTTTATCATTGTCTGTCCTTCAGGCATCAGGCATCCATAACTTTGCCAAAACTAAACCGATTTTCATGTTTAATGCCACTTTGTTCATGATATTTATTCTAAAATGACTTTTCTCATGTAAGCAAATTTGACATGTAAAGCTCTCGGACACATACTTCTTATATTTCAAACACCCATAAATTTGTCAATTCAAAATTTAAAATTTCGAGTTTGCCATTTTAATCGATTTTGCTGGCCACAAATAGTATAAAAACAACATTTAACATGATTCTGAGTAAAATTTGTTGTCAAAAATCATGCTAAAATTTAAAAAATTTGGACCCATAGGTCTCATATTTCAAACACCCATCAATTTTTCAAAACTGAACCGATTTTCATGTTTGATGGTATTCTGGTCTTGATTTTTCATAAACATCGATTCTACATTTAAAATCGATGCATTTTTGAAAAACAAATTTTTACATTTTTTTTTATTAAATTTATACCTAAAATATTTTATATTTATTGTTGTTTATTTTTGGACATTTGTTTATTTTGTGTTTGTCCAGTTGTTGTTTTATCTATAGATTTGCTTGCTGTTGCATACTTTTGGGGCTGATGGATGGGATGAGCGTGTTGTGTTTGTTGTGTAGTTTTTCCTTTTTTTCTGCATAAATAGGTACTCAATTGGCACTCTCGAGTAACTTTTCTTTGGAATTAACTGAATTGTATCTTGTAAAACACAAATTCAAGAGGGCTAAAGCCGAAGCTGTTCTGGCTTCAAGCCTAGAGCTTCTTCACATGTCACCCAATAATGCCCTGTGATGTGCGAAGCCACTTGCCAGGAGGCAGCGAGGATGATACGCAGCGTGCGGGGAGGTGCTGGGGGGGATTGGGTCGCCTTTCGTCTCGGCCGGGCCGGGGCAATGGTTAGCTCATATTACGGGTATCTTGGCGCCAGCTTTTTATCGACGATTATTTTCCTTATACTTGTGTGTTTGTGTTTGTGTGTGTGTGTTTTGATGTTGTTGTTGTTATTGTTGTGCGTTCAATATTTGCTTGCTACTGCTACAATTCGCTCATTCTGACTGTGCTTCCTTTTTTTCCGCCACTTTTGCAGCCTTTCTCGTTGATTTTTATTTGTTTCTCTTTCAATTTATTTTGCCATTTCGTTTTCCTTTCTGCTGTCATTGTTGTTGTTGCCATTTTCATCGCTTTTATTACAAATACAAGCAAGCACAAACACACACACGCACACACAGATAACATGTGGCAAGCTCTAACATTGTGTGTCCTTCACAGCCGCTGTGCGTGTCGCTCTCTGGGTATGTTTATGTATGTATGTGTGTGTGTGTGTGTGTGTGTGTGTGTGCGTGTGTGCGTGTAAGTCTGTTTGTTTGCTGCTAAATGTGCGCTCAGTCCGCCACTCATTTATGTCGTCGATGTGCCAACGCCCCCGTCCCCGTCTCCGTGCACGTCTCCGGCCCCGCCTTCACTTTAGTCCTGGCAGTGTCGCATCACTCTCACGGTTTAGCCCCCGCCCCTTTCTTTTGGCCATTCGGTAGCTGCTTGTTCGTTAACGTTCAGTTTTCCACTTGATGCTATTTATGTTTGCTTCCATTTTTCAAGAAGGATCAAAATTTATATTGGCTAAAAAGTCCCTCGAGAGCTTTCAGCTGCCTCTCGCACATTTACAGATGTAACAAATTGTAACACAATCGTAACTGTTTATTCTGGGGTTGCCATCCCAAATCATAACCTCATGAACTTTCAGCCAGCCGCCAAGATACCCGTCGTCCACGACACTCGGCCTGACTGGCCAGACCAGGGCTTAGCTCCTGCTCCAGCTCCTGCTCCTCATCCCCATCTCGATGCCAGCAATTGAATTGAGCTGCAATTGTTTTGATTTTTGGCCCCAAGGTCTTCATTTTATTCACACACACACTCACAAGCACACACATGCTGGGACACAGACATGTACACGTATCCTTAAATTCTATGCTATCACAACCTGCTGGCTATATCGGCTATATGAGCTCTTTCGTATTTATCGTCGCACTTTCGTCAAGTGTGCAAAATGTAATAAACAATTGGCGCTGTTTTATGGTGGCAGCATCTCAATTTATGTTGGTCGCCTTTAAAGGTAATTCCTGTTCCTGACTCTAGCCGAGAGTCTTCGTCTCCGTCCACGTGCACGTCTTCGTCCTTCTCCGTGGGTCCTTCTTCTGCGTCCTCGTCTTGGCCTTTGTCTCCCTTTTGTTGCGCGTCAGTTTCCAAATTAAGCACACAAATTGATGATGTTAACAATGACGATACGAAAATTGACTTGCTGCATGACTGGCAAACAAGTTTTTGGCGGCCAAGCGAAACGCACAGGACGAACCCGAGAGAGCTGCGGGCATTGGGGCCACTGCCAGAATGAAAATGGAAATGGCAATGGCAATGGGAATGAGAATGAGATGGGGCATTGGAGTGGGAAACTATCGCAGCCATATTTCATATTTCGACCAAAATGGCTTTAATGTTTTCACATTTGCTTTGTTGGCTTTGATGGACGCACATGGAACCTCCCGGAGAGCCACCCGTTGCCAGGATGCCGCAGCCAGTGGCTCGACAAATCAATTGAAAACTGACAGTTGTGACTAAACGGCGCATATTTCCTTGACATCTGCGTTGGAGTCTGCGTCTGTCCCACAGTGTATATGTATATATATAATTGTGTGTGTTTGTGTTGTGTGTAAGTTTCATGCATATTTCTGTATTGGATTTCAGTCCATTACGCGCAGAGTTCGGGAATTGGATATTGGCTTTTATATAGATATGTCCGGGGCCTGTTGCCGTTGCCTGCTGTTGCTGCTGCCGCTTCAGTTTTGGTTCTATTTGTGCATTAACGAAGCTCACGCACGCTAGAGGCTAAAGAAAATGTCAGGGGCTTGATTTATCCTGTCCAACGCTGCGTGTTTGGCCACAATCAATCGATTGCCGAGCGGCTGTTTGTAACTGTCGTTCAGGGCGTGCCTAGGCTCAGGACGAACTGCCTGCACCCACAAAAACCAACAGCAACAATTACGTGTAGGCGAATGCGAATACGAAATACGGAATAGGAATACGGATAGGAATAGGAAGCACCAACGAGCAGAAACCAAAGGCAACAGCTGAGCGATAATTAAAATCCGTTACGCGCCCTGTAATTAGTTGCATAGCCTAAAACACCAACAGGGCTCCAGACAATCGTTCCTTTCATATCCGGCGCTATATGCTATATGCTATCTATTTTTATGGACATGTGCGTAAGCGATCCGTGCGAAAAATGGGCGCTTCGCGGCAATTACCTTCAATCCGAAACAGCTCGAACAGATTCATCAGGTGCGATAAGCTTTTGACTTTTTAGTACCTGGTGCCCGCCTACGCACCTTTGGCGTCATGCAAATTAGTTTCGGCCTGGCCAAGGACCCCACACACATGCGTAAAGCCCGCTAAATAACGCAATTTGACCTGGCCAGACAACACCTAACACCGTTCACTGCCCATGCGAGGGTCGTAATAATATATATCTATATACATATATAAATATATATCTGTCTATATGTACCACACCCAATACACGCTTGAAACGCAATAGAAATTAATTCCCTAAGCTGTCCACCTCTTCAGCTTTGGCCGAAACGCAACAGAATTTGTGTTTAATTGAACTTTCGCATACCCTGTATAAATTGGAATCTGAGAAAAGAGCATGTTTCATCTCCGACCCCTTCGTTGTCACAAAGGTTTTCGATTATCATACGCAGATTGATTATTTTTGATTACAAAGATAACGTTCAAAGTCCTGAATATCAGACAATATCATAGATTCTAATAAAGTTTATGTATTCCAAAACTTGTTACTTAACTAGAGTATTTACGAGTGCGGCTTCTTTTTAAAACACCCTACTGTAAAGCGTTAAGGAGCAACCGGAACCGGGCAAGTTATCACTGGATTGCGAAATGCGAATCGGAACATCCGCTTCTAAATGCCAGGCATTTTCCAGTGCCCACAGCCGATTGATACTCTTCTTCTTTTTCTGGCTTCTTATGCAATGGGGTTACACTCTGAGGCGTCTCGTGTGGCTAAATTGAAATTGAAATTGACCAGAGAGCGGGCAGAGAGAAAGAGAAAAGCCAATGCCAACGGCAATGCCAATGCCTTCCGCAGCTTATGTAACGCTTATATAATTTTGCCGCCACTTTCGAGATTTATAAAAATTTCGTTGACTGTTTTTGTTTTCTTTTTTTTTTGTTGTTTTTTTGTGTCTTTCTCTGGGTTTTTCTTTTTAGCTACTTTTAGAGCGCGCTCGTATTAAGCCAGCTGGACGGCGTTTCATTATCAGCATGGTGTATGGGGGAGGGAAGGAGGGGGTGTGTGTGTGGGTGGGTGGCGATATACTAGCGACGGCGCTCAGAAGTGTGCAATGTAAATAAATGGATAGGAAGAAATCAACGTTAAAATAAATGACACTAAAACTGGAGACTGTGTTTTTGTTTCTATACTCTGTTCGCAAAGTGAAAATAAGTATATTGGCTTTGTGCAAAAAATAGAAGAATAATTCCGAAAACTGATATATTCTTTAGCTTTAAAGTTAGAGCGACTTAATTTGTCAAGTAGACTGACGACCTCCTCTAAAAATCATTTAGAGATCATTGAGTCACAGTTTGGGTTGAAATTTGACTGATTTTTTTGAGCAACTGATTTGTTTTAATGGTGTCAATTGCAAGTTTAATCCGGCTCGGCTGAAAAGCTTTGGCTACGGTAGAACAGAGTATTACGGAGTTCGATTTCTGTTTTTGTTTTTGGCTTTATTTTTTTGTCTTTTCGGCTGCTGTTGGCTTTGTTGTTGTTGCTAATGTTACTGTTGTTTCTTTTTGCGTTGGCTTGCTCTTCAATTGGCTATTAAGCAAATTGATTCAGTTAAATTTATCTTAATGCAATCTCCGCTCGTCCAAGCGTTCCACCACCGCCGCCCGTTCTCCTCCCTCCCCTTGTTGGCCTGATAGTGCATAATTTGAAGGGCATAGTAAACAAGGCAACAATTCACGCGCAACAAAAGCAAAAACAAACGCAAAAGATACCCGTACTTGTAGATACAGGCAACGGCTCACAGTCCGACACATGCCAGCGACAAAGACGAGGAATACAAAAAGAAAGCAGGCCCAAACCCAATTCTGGTCATAGTCATAGTCAGAGTCAGAGTTAGAGGCACAGTCATAGCCACAGCCACGGCCACAAACAAAGTCCCAATGCCAATAGCAATCCCAGGACCTCAATTGAGCCTACCAGTTCTGGCCGCGGGGATGACAACAACGTCGACGGCGACGACGACGGCGACGGCGACGGAGACGGAGACGACGCCCATAAACCGCTCGAAGCGTGAAAAACAAGGGTGAATGTGGAAAGTTACAGAAAAAAAGCATTAGAAAATATATCTGGCATGGCTTAAAAAGCGCGCTGTTGATTGTTTTGCTGGATAACGGCAGCAAAAACGGCTGCCCCGTCTCAGCAGCCACTAACCGAACCCTGTTGCCACTGTAAGCCCCATACCCAATCCCGATTCCAATCCCAACCCCACCCCCACGCAGGCCCGAAATTCCAGTGACTTTGTTGTCGCCATTCTCAGTATGATGGCAGTGCCCCAAGGGTTGCTCATCCGCTGGCAAACTATTTCGTATATGTGCCACTGGGCAATCTATATGCCCGGCGAATAGTAGCCGGGTAAATAAGCCATCGTCGTCTGAGGAGGACAATCTACTCAAAACATCGCCAGCGCATAAAGCTCGTGCCATTGATCGGGCCATAAACAGCATTTTTGCCCTGCGATTGCCTCATAGGCAAATCATATAAATTATGCTCAATTTTTCTGTTGCCTTTTAATAAGCATAAAACCTTATGATATGTGAAAATATGCGCAACAAACAACAACAACAACAGCAGCAGAAGCAGCAACAGCAACAACAGCACCAATAACAACAGCTTGGTTATTGCTCAAAGTTGTTGTTCGCTGGACATTTTCACGACTCACATGAGGCAGAGTAAAGTCAGGGCAAATGGTTAACTAGTTATACTCGTGCTGAAAGTGAAAAGAGTATATTCGGTTTCAACTTAGAAACTGATAGGAAATGCCAAGATTCTTTTACTATGCAATCGTTTTTTAAAGGTTTTAAGCTGCGATTTGACTGTGAACGAGTATTGTTCAGTTGGTTATACCCGACTGGAATGTTCTTTCTTGTTTTCCTTCCATCTTAGATAAATTAAATAAATTAGCTTCCATATGAAACATTTGTTTATTTTTCAAGATATAATTGTAGGCGTTCTTTTTCCTCCCATCCTATAGCTGCCATAGTAATCGAATATAAATTTCAAAAAAAAAAGAATGTTTTGTACGAAAACACAGTTAACTTTGCCATGTTTCTACGTGGCTATTTCATTTGCGGCATTCCGAAGATAAATATTTGTTCTTGGTTTTTAATAATTTCATTGATTTCTCTTGAAAATTGCGCTGCAATTGCTTTCAATCCATTTCGGATTGCTTGACGTGCTCATTGACAGCTACTTATTGAAGTAATCTATTGCGAAAGCCCAACTGTAAATCGCCCATTATCCTTGGCAGGAAATTTCAGCAGCATTTCCCGGCTTGTCGGCTTCCCCGTTTTCCTTGCTGATTTTCCTTATCTTGCTTCCATTCTCTTTAAGCTCAAATGAAACGCACTTTGCAAGTAATTTTTTTATACATTTTTTCAGATTTTTATTTACTATGTTTTCTTTGTTGGTTTTTTTTAAATATATTTTTTTTTTCATTTACTACGCAAGTTGTTCTGCATCCTTCGCATTTATCATTTTCCATGTATAAATTTGTCATGTGTTATGAAAATATAATATAATATACTTATGTACGTTAATGTCTTACAGAATGCTTGGCTTTTTCTCATCATCATCTTTATCTTCAACATCTTGTTGTTGTTGCTTGTTTTTTTTAAGTAGTTAGTAACTATGCATTTAACTTTGCCATTGCTTTTGTGTTACTTGTATTTGTAATGCTTTTATGTTTATATATATGTTTTTGTATTGCGTGAATGTGTGTGTATGTGTGTGTGTGTGTGTGTGGGGATAATAGCTATGTGCATATACTCTATAATGCTGTATTATAATAATATAAATCAATTTGGTTCAAGTACAATATATGTATATATGTATATATATACATATATATGTCTGCTGTACTCAATACCTAAATGGAAACCACGCATCGAACTGAAGACTTTTTGTTAGATTTTTTCTTAGTTACTTTCCGTTTTAATTTTGTATTTTATAAATTCTTAATGTTGTCGTTTGTGTGTGGCGGCTCAATTTCAACAACTTATCTTTAATTAAATATTAAAACGCGAAACGGTTTGTGTGTTAATTGAAATTGACCTTTTTGCAAATTGACTTTTGAGGGCAGCCGCCAGTAAAAAATCTCATATGGAAATTAATATATAGATTGCTTTTACTTTTAATTTTATATTTATTTTTACTTTGATTTTCCTTTGATTTTACTGGCGTGCCCGTTCAGGTGATTGACAGCCTGTGCCTGGAATTGTTTGTGTGGGAGTGTGTGTGTGGGAGTGTGTGTGTGTGTGAGTGTGTATGTATGTGTGTGTGTGTGCTTGCCATGAATGTACATGAATGTCATATACATAATGCGTACAATCTATATAAAATGTATAATGTACTAATGTATATATCATCGCATAATAAACGCATTTCTCGTGTATATAAGTAATAATCATAATAATAATAATAATAGTTTCGTTTATGTATATTATATTAGTTTGTTTTTCTTGCTGTTGTTGTAATCAATACAATGCAATAAACTACATAAGTATATGTATGTATCTATGTATATGTATTATGTATTTTATGTATCTGTGTGCTTTCATTCGCTTCTTTTTTGTTGTCTTTTTTTGTTCTTTTTCTCTTTTTTTTTAGTTCTAGGTACAGAATTCTTGCTGGCTCACTAAGGTGCTGTTAGTCGTACTCTAATTGTAAGCTTATCCTTATAAATGTATCTGTATCTTGTCTGACTGTGTTTTCTTGTTGTTGTTGTTGTTGTCCTTGTTGTTAATAATAATAAGTAATTGCAACGCTACTTTTCTACAATGCTACATTAGGTTGTGTGTGTGCTCTAAATACAAGTTAAAATGATTTATTTTCTACGCAGTAACTATTTCAACTATGCTTCGTATCTATGTATGCATGTGTGTGTCTGTGTGTGTGTGTGTGTGTGTGTGTATTCACTCGAAATAGGTATTGCTTTTATGTTACTTTTGTTTGTAAATCTATCGCAACAATGCACCTATGCAAAAACATAAGATGAGTTTTCATTTTCGTTGTATAAAGTACATCAATTGGTCTCGTCAAAAAAGCAGCACAAAAGTTGCGATAACAATATGCCAAAAACAATTCTACCGTTATATATATATATATACTATATATATATACATATATTGGTAACTAATAATCATATAATCAATTCATTATGCAGCTAAATCCAAAATCGCTACGGCTTATTTCTTTATTACTTTCATTTGGTTTTTTGTTGTTATGTAAACTAAAAGCTAAATTTGTATTCATATATATAAATATATCTGTATATATATATATATATATGTAAGTATGTAGGTATGTATATTAAGTATGCATTATGCTAGAGTGTATATAGTGCCATAAATATTCTGGTTTCGCTTACTTATCGCAATAGTTTAACGAATTCCAAATATTTACTCATAGATACGATGCGCTATAATACTTTTTGGTTACCTTATTCGTAATGCTCTATTGCTCATTGTTCATTGTTCGGGTTTTCCTTTAGTTAATTTTAGTTTAGTTTAGTTTAGTTTATTATTGCTATTGCTTTTGCTGTTGCTCTTCGTTGTTGTTGTGTTTTTTTATTCTTTTCAATAATGTTTATAAGTACTCATACCATATACAATACAATAGATGTAAATAAGTTTTTGCCTTTTCATAATATATTCAAAGTATTAAGTCTTTTATTTTGGTTGTTGTTGTTTTTATATTGTTGTTCCTGTTATTGTTAGTATCGCCTTTGTTGGCGTATTTTTATGTATTTATAATTCATGTTTAGATTTTTTTTTTTTATTTTCTCAAGTTTTTCTTTTAGTTTCCGAAATTATTCGTGTTAACGTGCTAAGTCTTTTTTTGTTTAATCATT
The DNA here is from genome assembly GCA_004143825.1 of Drosophila micromelanica. Classification (NCBI taxonomy): domain Eukaryota; kingdom Metazoa; phylum Arthropoda; class Insecta; order Diptera; family Drosophilidae; genus Drosophila; species Drosophila micromelanica. Next base: position 21,716 of record SCDY01001142.1, read on the forward strand.
GCTGTTGCTCATTATTTATACATAATTTTCATCATTTTCACTACGTGTTCGCTTCTTGTTTAATAACTGCGGTATATAAATGATAAATCATGTATATATAATAGTACTAATAATATCCTATGTACAGACCCATGCAAATTAAATGGTTAAGAATTAAATGTGCGGGAATCTAATATTGCCAATCTGGGGTTATGCAAAGAGTGGATGCTGGGGTTGTCGAGGCAGGGGCTGGTGCTGAGGGGGATGAGGGGGAGGATAAGCCACGCGTTCCCGCAGTTTGAATTTCACTTGTTTCTTTCTTTCTTATTTTTATTACATTTCCCTTTGTTTGGGGCTTCCTAACGAGCGCTCGTTAAAATGCATTGACACAAAAAGGACAACATTGTCAGAGAGAGTGAGAGAGAGGGGGGAAATTGAGTGGGTGGGGAGGATGGACAGCAACAGATAATGGAAACAATGGATCATGAACCTAATGCTACCAAATACTGAATTCAACAATTGTAAGTATTTAAAGTTGCGCTGGTTTCGACGATATACAACTATGTAGTTAATATGCTAGGCTAAAAAATGTATCAACTTTAACAATTTCCTTTTCTTTTTTTATAACAATATGCCATGATCCTCATAATGTTGGACGAACCTATAACATGTGTGCGTGGTTGACGAAACCTATCAAACCAAAATGAAAACCATAAAACGGGCACTTTTTGAAAACAAAAATGTAACCGCCGAATTGTTGGAGTAAAGCTTTTCCAAATATATTATTTATATATATATATATATACTATATAGTATGTATATGCTTATATGTATGCAATTATGTACTACGTGTCTTTTGGTTATTTTTAAAAATTTAAAAATTTGAAAATATTCTTTTGCTTGCCTGCGAGGAGACCCCGCTCAAAAGTATCTCAATTTATATTTTCTGTTTACAACTACCATTTATTGCTTCTCGATACACGTTATGTTGTTTATAGTTTCCTGGAGCTCATTTCGATAAATACTATTATTTTTGTTGTTGTTGTTTTCAATTGAGCAAAATAATGATATAATAATGATTCTTTTTCGTATAATCTTGTTGTAATTGTGTTGGGAATATCACAATTTTCGAATTGCTTTGGGTTCTCATTTTTGCCTATTGACTTGGTTCTATATATACTTTTAAACGTCTCTCCATATATTCTTATTCAGAAAACTAATGAAAACAATGGGTTCAGGGTATAACAAAAATGGGAAAAAATAAAAAGAGTCCAGTTTTTTATATAAATAAACCCAATGAGTATTCTTGGGTACAGTTTATAAATATTGAAATATATAAAAGTAAATTGTTGAAAAATAAAAAACAGTTGTTTTATGTTGTATTGTGTAAGTATTTATGTGTATGTATTGTATATATTTAAAACTTTATAATTGTTTCTTGTAATTTTTGTTGTTGTATTCTTTTGTTTGGTTTTTGTTTGTTTAAATACAAGTGTGCTGTCATTACTAATTTTAAATAGTTTCAACCTTAGATTACTTAATTGCTAATAAATTGATTAACCATTATGTTATTGCTTTCATTCACATAATTAATTATGCATTTTGTTTTTGTATTTTTTTCGTTTCTTTTTTTTTTTAACTTGTTTACATTGTTATACAAAATTTAATATTATTGCCGGGCTTTAATTAAACATTTTCGTTTTGTAATTCTTAAATGAACTCTTATCGACAAATACAAACAAACAAATTGAAGTGCTTCGTATATTTTCTCACCGAAAATAATACAAACACAAAATACAAATAATAATCGGTAATAATAGTCGGTAACTATGACTATAAGTAGCTTTTTCTTTTTTACTTTTTTTTACTTATAATTGAATATTTGTTGTTTGCTTTTGTTCGCATTGTTTGCTGTTCATTTGAGTATTGCTTTGGTACTTTAGCCGATTTCGATTTCGATATCGATATCGATTCTTCTCGATTTCTCCATAAAAGTTTTGCTCGATTTGGAGATTTCGCCGCAAGAAGTGCAGCATGCAAAACTCTTATAGTTTCTACTTTTAACAGTATAAAAATAATTTTGTCGTGATTATACTTACTAGGTTAACTTAGGAGTACATGTATACTATGCCTATATAATATATATATATATATATATTATGTATATATATATATATTTATGCATGTATGTATATATAATTGTAAATATTACGCAACTACATACGTATTCTAAATGTTTGTATATATATATATATATATATATGTATGTATATATAGATTCCATTTCGCTCGCTTAGACATACCAACAAGTTTTCGACTGGGTTGATCTAAACATTGCTACTCTTTAGGCTAAGTTCTCTACGACTATGGCCACAAAGTTCGTTGCACTTTTTTGAGATCGGTCGCTGAAGCTGATTTCAGTTGAGTGATATTTAGATTAAATACTATATACATGTTTGTGCAGCGTACTTGAATAATGTGTGGTGTAATTGCGAATAAATGAACGTATGAGCTACATAACATTTAAGTAGGTTTAAGTAATATCGTACTAGGTAAGTTTGAAAAGTGCAAAAGTGTTTTGTTTATTTCATTTGTTGTTTGTTTTTTTTACGCATGGACGAAGTGTACTGTTAAATGCTTGAGACTAGATCACACTCGATATATATTCTCTGGTTTTGAGGGGCACAATTAATGCGATCGAATACGGATTTGGTCTTGGTCGCTAATTATCTCGCTCCTAATATGGGCCACAACAGAATGCAATGCTCTAAAACTATATATTTTGGTATAACTGAGGTCTGGGTCCTTCTTGAAAACTTTGCCCTTTAAATGAAAACTTGCTGTTAAACAGCGACTAGATTTCCTTCCGCATAATGCTTCTATTTATAATAATAATTGTTGCTTTTCATCCTCTTTTATATATATTGTATATAATGTTTTTTTTTTTTTTGTAATTGCCTGGAATGCTAATTGACTATGTGGCTATTCGCCTTTTTGTAACTTGGGACATGAAACTGAGCCTGGCTGGAAATGCAAATTATATGCCCAAATCTGTTTCAGATTCCCCTCCCCTTCTCTAATGTAATTCTAGCCTTCAAATGATAATATAATTCATCAAAATTTCAATAAAATGTGCCAATATTCGTTGATCTTTTATAATATGTGGTATATATTGCTTTGCGTTGTCATTTTGATTAATTTTGGGAGATTTCGAATTTAAAAATTTACGTTTTTATTTTTTCTTTTTCGATTTTCGATTTAAGATTTTCGAGTGCTTAAATGTTGCTACTGCTTTCATTTTTTTTGTTGTGTCCTTTAGCTATGTGACTTAGTTTAAAAATGATTTGAAAAAGTGTAGCAGACTTGGCTACTCACTGGCGCTACTATATACTGCTTATAGATAGGCTGCCCTTACGACCTAATTCGTTGTTTGAGAAACATTGCATTTGCTTTTGTATTCGTTGCATTAATTTTAATCACTTCGTCTTCGTCAAAGTTTTTGGATTAAAGAGAATGTTGGTTTTTGTTTTTGTTTTTGTTTTTCGTTTAGATAGAGTTAGAGAGGAGAGCTAAAGACTAAAAGTTTGATAGTAGCTACAGGTAATAGATACATCGTTATGTGTGTATATATATATATATATATAATTATATATCGTAAGATAGATAGATAGATAGCGCTAGTTCTAGCATAGAATTGCTCAAGTTCAGGTTTGGATTGCATTCGGTCTGCACCTCCTGCAAAAGGCTTTCTGTGTGGTGTCCTCTTGGCTACAATGTCGTGGAATGTTTATATATTATTATTCTTATATTTTGCTGTCATTATTATTAATATAATTTTTTCTTTTTGGTACGTTGGGGCTAGGAATGTTCAACTTGCTTAATACTAAAAGAAGAACGAGATTAGGTTTGCTAAGTGTAATTAGTTTGTTTTTCCTTATTTTTTTTTTCTGTGTATTTTTGTTTTTTGTTTTTTTTTAAGGTATTTGCTGCCTAACGTGTCTAATGCGAATTTCTACAGTCTCTGTGTTACTCTACTACACTTGCTTTTGGACGTATTGTGATGTCAAGTATGTAATCGTATTTATATAAAAACTGCTAGCGGTTTGATGTCGCTATCGATAACGGCTATCGATCGGTAACGATAACTTTAACATTAAAGGTAAATTAACTAGGGCATTTTTTGTTTGTTTTGGCATTGCCAACATTGCATTGCACACTTACTCAACATTTACATGGCATAGGTGACACCACCTCCGCCGACGCCTCCAACAGCCACGCCCACGCCTACGCCCACTCCATTGCCCGGGCCCTCCACCTTGACACGCTCGAGAAAATCGTGGGGCGGCGATGCCAAACTGGCGCCGCTCTCGCTGTTGCTATCGGTGTGGCCATGCAGGGACATGGCCATCATGAGCTCCTCCTCGTCCTTGAGGCAGGCCGACTCCAGATGCTTGTTCAGATACGACTTCAGCGCGAACGTCTTGTGGCAGCGCTTACACTCGAAGTTCTTGTCCACCGAGTGCGTCTGCATGTGGGCCCGCAGATTGGAGCGATCCGCAAACGCTTTGCCGCAGTGCGCACAGCCGTAGGGCTTCTCGCCCGTGTGGGAGCGCAGGTGGCCCTGCAGCAGCCACGGCCTTGAGAAGAGCTTGCCGCAAACGCCGCAGCTGTGCGACAGCTTGTGCGTCAGCACGTGCATCGCCAGCGCCGGCATCGAGACGTACGCCTTGCCGCAGGTGTGGCACTTCTTGGCCGACTGCGAGTCGAGGGAGCGATGCGTCTGCTTGTGGCGCGACAGGTTGCTGGATGTGGCGTACTGCTTGCCGCACTCGGAGCACGTGTACTTGGTCTTCTGCTGGTCCTGGACGACGACCGCGGCTGGGTCGGCGACGTGCTTGCGCTTGGAGCGGCCGTCGCTCACGAAGAAGGCCTCGTAGGTGTACGCAACGGTCTTGGCTGGCTGCCCGCCGCTGCCGTCTCCATCGCCATCCGCATCGCCGTCGCACTCCTGAGCGAGACTCAGTCCCAGCCCGAGACCCAGGCCCAGGCCCAGGCCGTGTCCAGGTCGCAGCTGATTGGTGTTGGTGGTGTTGCTGTTCTCGTTCTGCACGTTGCTGCTGCTGCTGTTGCTGTTGCTGTGGTTGCTGTGGTTACTGCTGATGCTGCTGCTGCTGCTGCTGTTGCTGCTGCTAGCCGGGCTGCTGGGTGGCATGTGGCTGCTGCTCGCGCTGGAGGCATTGCTCAAGGGGCGTTGTTCGTTTACCGCGCTGGCTGCTGCAGCCAGTTCGGCAATCGATGACGTGCTCCGCACATGCGCATGCGCCTCCACCAGCGGCGCGGAGTGGGCATGGCTCTGGCTCTGGCTCTGGCTGTGGGTGTGAATCTGGCTGTGGCTGTGAATGTGGACGTGTGTGTTGACGTGCCCGAGCGTGTGTTGCTGCTGCTGCTGTTGCTGTTCCTGCTGCTGCTGCAATGGCAGCTGCTGCTGCTGATGAAGTTGATGGGGCTGCGTGGGCGGGTGGAATGCTGTCGAGGCGCTCAGATCGAGGATGGCGTGCGCCGCGTGCAGGTCCTCCTCGGCGGGCACACGCCGGCGATAGCCGTGCGCGGGCTTGTCGTCCAGCGAGTACGGCCTGTAGATGTCCTTCTTCTTGGGCGGCAGCGACAGCGTTGCTCCTGTGCTGCTGAAGCATTTGCGCTCGCTGGACGTCTGGCCGGACTCCGATTTAATGTGCACGCCGGGGCTGAATCTGCCGCCATGGCCAGCGCCGCTGGGCGAACAGGACGGCGAAGAGGTCGTTGACGAGGGCGGCGTCTGATAGGCGGCCAAGTGCTGCTCACCAGCTCCGCCGGTGGCTGCTGCTGCCACCAGCGCGGTGGCTGCCGCCCGTATCACCGTTATTTCGCTCTCCATTCTGGGCAGGTACGCAGTATAGTGCAGCGGTGACAGTTCCCGTGTGTAGCCTGCAAAAGGAGCACAGGATGTCGGTTGGGATTAGAGTTAGTCAACAGTTGCAAAGGTTCTAGTCGGGTGTAAAAAAAATTGGATTTTGAAATACCGCGAAAAGTATGCTACATAAAATTTAAATTTGAAATTTTTTAAAATTATATATATATATATATAAGTAAAGCGGCTTAAATTTTTTTTTGAGTTGTTTAAACTAGTTTAACATATTTGCTTTTTGTTGTTTAGTCAGTTTTAGAAATATATCATTTCGAGAACTCATCCTATATAATTTTTGTATTAAAATGAAAGAATATAAAGAACAGTTTTATTAAATCAGTTACATAATTGTTATTTTAAAAATCCAATTTCAAGTTTTAACTACTACATTTAAACACAGCAGTAGGAAAAATGTGTTATAGTTACTTTATACTAATTTTAATAATAGGCAATTTAAAAATCAACGATATTCAAGGTATTTTATCTATATATTCCAAGAGCTCTTTTCGAATCAATTTACTCCCTACTTACCATTGTAGACATTGGTGGATCCGCGCGTCGCCGCCTCCGGTGAATGCGGCGGCGGACTTGGCGCCGTGGTGCCCGCCGTTGGTGAGCTGGGTCCCCAGCACTTGGCCGTTGTTGTTGCTGTTGTTGTTGTGGCTGTTGTTGTTGCTGTTGTGCTGTCGTTTGTTGCTGTCGCTGTTGCTGTTGCTGTGACTGTTGCTGCTGCTTCTGTGGCTGTTGCTGTTGTGCGTTGTTTGTCCGACTTGGTCAGCAGCTTGTCGCCGACGACATCGATTTCCTCGTCGTCATCCATTGTGGAGCGGCGCGACTTGAGATTAGGCTCCTCATCCCTGGCGTTCGTCGCCGTCGTCGTCGTCGTCGTCGGTGTTGTGGCTGCGTTATCCTCGGTGCGATCCAGCCAGGGATAGGCCTTCCACTTCTTGGCAATCAGGCAGCGCGGCATTTTGGGAACTTTGGGCGGTTGTGTGATTGAGTGATTGAGCGATTGAGCGATTGAGCGATTGAGCGGTTATCAGTTATCAGTTGTCAGTTTTTAGTAGGCAAGTTGAGTGTTAAGTGCTGAAGCGAGTGTTTTGTTTCGTACGAGCAAAGACCGTCTTAGGGGGTATTCGTTGGTGGCAAAGCGGAAAGGAAATGTTGCAGTTCTTATTTCGCAATATTTGACGCATGTGAAAATAGATTGGCTCGCCGAAATTAATAGAGTTTAGAGTTTACTTATAGAGTTTATTGCTTGGCATACGCATTGCTGCGTCCTTCTCCTCTTCTTTCTTTCTGTTGCGTTTACTTGATCATAATTCAAGTTTCAATTGTAAATTGCATTTTATTGGTTTATATGATGATAAATTGGTTTGTGGTTTTTGGGTTTTTGGTTTTCAGTTGTTGCTTGTATTTTACTTTTGTTGTTGTTGTTTGGTTTTGGTTAGGATACTTCAAATTTCACAGCCACTTTACACATTTCTGCGCTTTAATCGTACTCTTCGACCGCTGCTCCACAGTCTGGGAGCGGTAGTTTTAGTCGTGTCTCACTGGGGGCCAAACTTCAGTATGTTTTTGGTCAACTTTGGTCCGTACTTTCGGGTTCGGGTTTGGGGCTTTTGTTTTTTCTTTTATATTTTTTTTTTGGCCTGGACAGGGACACGTTTTGCTGCGTTCGCGTTGGCTGCGTGTGGTTTATCGATTTTTACATTTGCGTTTACGTTTACGTTTGTTTTTACACAACGGGGCCTTAAAACATAACGGTTCGGTCAACTGGGAGGGGGGTACATTGGTAATTTTATTGCTCCATATATATCCTTTGGCTTGTTACGCTTGTTAGTTGCGTTAGTTCTTTTTGTTATTGTTGTTGTTGTTCTTGTTATTAATATTATTGTTGTTGATGTTAATTGGTTGGTTTAAGTTTAGAATATTGCTTTTGTTTTTATAAACAATTTCAAATAAAATGTTGTTGATGTCGAGTTAAATAAGTTTTGATATTTGTTTTTGTTTTGTTTCTTTTTTATTATAAAACAGAAAGTATAGACTTTAGAGTTGTAAAAGTTAAGTTAGTTGACACGAGTTTTGTTGAAAAGTTGAGTTGAGTTTTAATTATTGTTGTTGGTAGTGAAAAAATTGATTTAGGAGAAAATATAATATTATATAAGATAGAGAAGAAATGCGAACGAACCGAACGTAAGCAACTCTTGAATGCTTATGAGAATACAACTGAACGAAACGGCGCTTATAAGGGTTGCCGAATGAAATGGAAAGGAAGAGCGAGCGAAACGAAACGGAACTGAACGGAACGGAACGCGGGGCGAAACACAGCCCCTAAACAACCCCCAAATAGCAGCGTAGCTGTTGCGTGTCTTTAGGGCAGCTGCACACGACGAAAAAGGGGAAATTATTCAAATTTTTAAGAATTTCAATATATTTTACACTAGTATTCATATTTAATATTCGCAAAAAAATTCGATCAAGCCTTTTTGGCTGCCAATTGTTACTGCTTTGGGCTACGTTGAGCCTCTGATTTGGCCATGTCTGACAGTGTGCAGCAGCACCAAGGAGCCAACAATCAGGAAGCGTTTCATTGCCACTCGGTTCGCAATGAGTTTTTCCTCCAATTGTTGCGTCCCTCTCTCCTCCTGGCTCGTACCTGAATTGGCTCATGGCTCCTTTTTGTTATTGAACATTTTGGGGTGGATTTTTGCAACAGCGTCGCCGTCGAATGTGGCAGTTGTGCCGAGTTAATTGCTCTTGCTGTTGCATTGCATTTGTTGCTGAACTTTGATTTTGAACAAATTGCCAAAAATGACGGGCCAGCGGGGCAAGGGTTGCCGAGAGTGAGCAACAGTCGTTGGATTGTGGCATTGTTGATTGCTGACTAGTGGGTGGGTGGGTGGTTGGTTGGGCGGTAGGCAGTAGGCAGTAGGCAGCGAAAGGATGGTGGGAGGGGTGTTTGCTTGCTAGCAATACATTAAAGCTTTGTGCTTGGGCGTAGGTTTTCGTATATCAAAGGTCAGGACATGTTCGAAATTTACGATTTGAGTAATCTTTAGTGAGAAATTTAATTACAAAATTGAATGTTCTATAGTAAACATAGTATAAATTGTTAGATATTTTTTTAATATACTAATTGTCGGCTATAAAGAGTACAAAAATGAAACTTTAATAGAGTTTGTGATATTCACACTCTTAACGATTGCGCTTAGTTTTAGACAATTAATAAGGACATAAAGTGACAAAATATAAAGCGAAACTTTTATTTTTTCTTCGCCCAACTGTCACATTGAATAAGCTTACCAGGCGGAAATATGATTTATTCCATTATCTTAATTTTCTCTCTTTTTTTATAGGGTATTTTACAAGTACTTGTCAATCAAATTGGGGCTCCTTCCGACTTTGAAATCGGTACCCATTTCAGGCACCATTTGACTGCTGAAGGATTTGACAGATGGAAACCCCTTTATATGGCCTCTTGAGAGTAAGTACTTAACCATTGTTTTGTTAAAAAGCCAAGAAATGCCATTCATTGAGTGAGCGGAGAATCCATCTAGCTGTCAGACCTTAAGGACCTCTTAGACATATATGTATATTCCTTGAAATGTAACGTTCAGACCATCTGTGGAATTCGTTTGCACTAATTACAATGGGCTTCGGGCGCGGCACCTATCGAATTGGAAGCCCTAAATATGCGCCGGCCCGAAGTCCTCTTAGTGAAACCACACATGGTATGCTCTCTCTAAATTGTAATCTGCTTTTCCAGCTAAAAGCAAGCTTGTCGCGACCCTTTGGACGCCAAAGTTGCGTCGAAATTGTTGCGCTTCGTTAGCTACTTTTTAGGGGGTGGCAACCGAGTCCTTACTGTAAATGTGAATGTAAATGTGAGTGCGAGTGTGTATGAGAACGAGAATTAAAATGAAAATGAAAATATGATCAGCGATCATGATCGCTGAGAGGCACGCGCAGGCGCAGATGCACTGAGGCGAACACTAGAAGAACTATACGAGCCATATGGCCTCGGAGTCGGAGTAAATAAAAGTGGACGGGGTAGGAGCCACGCGTCAGTACAGGAAACCAAATTATGCAGCCGACGCAAAGCGAGATTCGTTCAGCTGGAACAAGGACAGGACAATATGGTTAGAGCAGCGACAGCTTTTCCTGTACCGGAGCGTTATTAGCGTTAGTTTAAGGGTAAAAACAAAGGTGCAGGGATCCAGTTGAGCGCGTTTGCGAGCGTGCAAAAAACAGGAAATGCTCTACAAGTGCAGCTGCCTGGGCGCAGGACCCCAGGCCAAGAGTCCAGCTGGTTGGGTGGTTGAGTGCTTGCTTGTGGGTGGGGGTGTTGCGCCTGAAATTGTCAGCTTGCCAAACGCTTTTGGCGTTGCCTAGCGAAATAGAACGCCCGCAGTGGCGCCCCGCAATCCCCCCCTCCGCCGCACACTCATTTATCCACTAAACGCCGCATTCGTATATTCGTATCGAGCGAAGTGTGACGCTCGCGTGGCACGGGCCAGGAAATGGCAGCTGTAACAGAAATAGAAACAGCAACAGCAGCACAGAACCCGAAAAACTGTTGATCCTGCTGTTGCTGCCCCGTGCAACGTGCCCCGTGCCCCGTGCCCCGGCACCCATTGTAAAGGGCCCAAATGCCAGACGCAAAGCGAGCTCAAACGTACCAGGTGTCTGGCATGCTCTTTCTGTTTTCTTTTCAATGATGTATTAAAGTGGAAACAAGCACGAGTTCCTCTTCTTCTTTCCACTGTGCACTTATTGTCTGTCTAGCTGGGCGCTGACTTCTCGGACCCGTGGACTCGCGGACTGGCTGTCGAGTTTTTCCCAAATGCTATTTGTTCCTGTGTGTTCTGCTATAATTTCATTGTTACTCCTTTTTGAACGGCTTTGCAACCACCCCATCATCGTTATCATCATCATCAACAACATCATCATCATCGCCATCAGCAACAGCAACAGCGGCAACAGCAACAGCAACACCACCACCACCAACACCACCCAGCAACCAACCAACCCCCTCTCAACGTTTGCCATTTGGCGTCTACATAGAAACAGCAAACAGGTAAAACAACAACAACAACAACAATTACACCAACAATAAGCCCATTTCGTGCGCCTGTTTCATTAGCAATAAAAAAAACAACAACAATAGCAACAGCCACATGAAATACACAAAAATAAAAAGGAAAATGAATTCAGTTTACGTCATCGCCAAATTGCGCTTTACTCTTTTTCGATGGGGGCCAAAACTTATTAGCATGTCCTGCAACAGGATACAAAAGTTAGGCTCACTTGTGCGGATTCTTGGAATGGACACACGTTCAGTTTTCATTCCTGTAATATGAAACTTTGTATTTTTAATTACATTTGTTGAGCACTGCGAAATCTCTCTGTCTCGCTCTCTTTCGAGATTCTCAGCCGCGTTCGTAGCTGCACTCAGAATCGGGATATTCAGGAGGCAGCTGTTACCGCTGCACAAAAGCGAAGCCCACAAATCGTTAGATGAGATGAGTTCAAAGACCTTGTCGAAATGTGTGGAAGGGGCACGTTGCCGACTCGGAACGGGACGGGACGGGACGGGACGGGTCGGGTCCGGAGTCCAGGTAGGCAAACGGGTCCAGAAGAACGCTTAAACAATTTTCGGTAGCCTGGCCGAGGCTCGCCCTACGATCCTGACGCGACGACGGGACATCAGTTGACGATCTACATATACACAAGAACGGCAACAACAACAACAACAACAACAACAACAACAACAACAACAACTGGCTTTGGTGGTGCCATTCCCATTGATGATGCTCGTCTGTAAAAAAGGAAGAAAAAACAGCTAAAGGGCGAGACGAACTCGGCAGTGAATGCGCGCGCGGCTTTTCATTCGATTTTCAGCAGTTTTCCGACAGCTGTCCACGTTTGCATTATTATTATGTGCATCAGCAGCTGATTCCTGACCCTGGCCACTGGTACTGGTTTGAGTTCGGGCTTGGGTTCAGGCTCAGGCTCGAGTCCTGCCTGAAAATCGACGACAACGGCTGCACCCAGTTCTTGTATTACATTTCAGCTCAGCCTTAGGTTAGTGCCCTCTGGCATTTGTTGATTGTCAGTGTGTGTGTGTGTGTGTGTTTGTATTTTGAATTCATCAACTAATGTCTGGCTGTGAAGAGCAAGGCATAGATTTGAATATGGCTCTTAACAAAAGTCCCGAAATGCATTTACCTCATTGATCACTCAAGCAGTTGATTCCATTAAATTTATAGCTTGTTCCCTTTTCTTGTGGTTGCTCTTAGGGAAATATTTTTTAGGACATCACCGACACGATCTGATTGTGAGCTGCGTTGCGAATTGAATGCCCAAATTGAATTATTTGTGCAAACTACTTATTAAAATCACATAGGAAAATGAGAATCAGGGTTGGTTATGGAATAATAATTGAAAATAGGAAAAGTATAGCTTAGTATGCCGAATTTATAAGCAAAGATATCAGAATTTTTTGTTTTAAATAATTCATAAAATATTTTAAGTTTAAAGTAAATTTAAGAATCTGATGAACCACGGTTCGAACCAAAGCCAGGATTTATTAATCACGAAAGATTTGCGACAGGGTCAGGCAGAGTGTCCTCTAGTCGGGTACTGTCGACTTGAGCACACTTGTGTTTTTAGTGTATATTAGGGCACTAATACTAATTACTTGTTACATTTTGAGACTAGACACACACACACTCACATGCCGAAAAGCTGGCACTAAAAGCAACTACTATCGATTGCAGCATGCAACAAGAGCACTTAGTAATATCCTGACAGACGATACAGATATACATACATACAGACATACATACAGATTTGTAGACTTGCATATGCATAGTGTAGTTTCCGTTGTCCTTTCACAGTGCTTGCCTGGTTTTTGTGCTCGGGCAGCCGCAGCCTCTCATCAAACTCTCATCTGCCCCATCTGCCCCGAGTTCCCTCTGACTGCCTCATCTGTATCATCTGCTGGCCTGGCTCTGGGTTTTACGTACGTATCTACCGAGTACGTCTCTTATTCTTTGAGTCTCTTATTGAAATAAATTCTCAATGAACGCGCCCATTCGATGGGCCTTTCATTTTCATGCGTGCCATTTGCAGCAGCTGGCGGGCTCTGCCCCTTGCCGTTTCCCCTCTACCGCTCGCTTGTTGCAGCTTGTTGCTGCCGCAGTGTTGCTGTAAATATGAAACGTTTGCAAATCTCTGTTGTATACACATAAAATACACATTCTCGTCTATCATATTTGGGCCGCGCATTAGCCCAGCAAGGCTAAGCACATGCTGCATGCACACACACACACACACACACACAGACAGAAGCATACACACACACACATTTGTTCACATACATGATAGATAAGTATATAGATATGCGAATATATACGAGTACTCGTAAACTGACATGTTTGAATATACATACTCATGCTTAAACTCATATATGTGGGGGCATGTGGCAACCCGTTCGATGGGGGAGGTGGTTCGGGGCGGGGTGGGAGACGTCGTCCTTGTGCTTCACTCGACAAATATTCAACACGTATTCATTTCCTGCGGACGCACAGTTGCCAGTTGCTGGCTGGCAACATTCTGCACCGAGATGCTGCACAAGTGCACTCTGCAACAGCAACAGCAACTGTGACGCTGACTGCGGCGACGACTGCGACTGCGACAGCGACTGCGACATGATACTTGCACTTGATGCTGTCGCTGATGAAGTAGCGACAATGCGGCAATGCGTCGCAAACTCACTTGGAGTGCTACTTGGCAGCGGCGTGACGACGACAGCGTCCCAAAATGTTGATCCTTTGACGATTGCCAGTCCCCTCCCACCCAGCGCCCCCCGGCGCCCACAGCAGCAATGGGGGGTCCAAGGTAGCGCACTCGGCGCGTCAAGATGTGCTCTCGATGGCGCTGGGCCAGAGGAAGCTGTGAACGCTTTAACGCCAATACCCTTCCCCTTTTCTATTCCCAGTCGCAGTCGCAGTCCCAGACCCACTTCCACTCCCATTCCCTTTCCCACTCTCAGCCGCAGCCGCAGTCCCAGTCCCAGTCCCAATCCCTGTCCCAGTCCCATCCCATTCCTGGTTTGCATTCGGTTCGCATTCCCCACTGAGAGCTACACGTTTTCATGAAATCATTTTTCACCACTTAGTCACGTCGCTTTGACAGCCCAGCCAGGCAGCGTGGCATGGGGGGGGGGGGGGGGGGGGGGGGGGGGGGGGGGGGGGGGGGGGGGGGGGGGGGGGGGGGGGGGGGGGTGGAGTTGTGAGCTGTGAGCTTTCCCTCTAACCGGATGCCAGCAAGTGGAAGAGGAGTGCGTGGTGCGGTGCTACAGTACTAAGTATTTTGTAATTATAGCCACGGACAAGAGGCAGTGCCTCAACTTTCCCATAGCGCACACGGTTCCCACACAGGACACGGCAAACAGGACACGTTGCGTGCCCGGTTTATTAGTAGCTGCCGCGCATACACCCACAGACACACACACACTCAGCAATTATAAAATACTCAATTGTTTTTTCTTCTACTTTCTGTTTATTGTCGATCGTTGTGTGGGTATGGGACATATGGCATCAATCATGTGGAAACCACTAAGTACACCTACAATAGAGCGACATTACATACAAAATACGTACGTTACCCGCAGTGGCCAGTAGGGTTGGGCGTATTTCGAGTTTTGCTTTCGTGACACGAATATATATACTAGCGTCTCAAAGTGTCAAGATAATTTGGCTGTGTCCACCTTGGGCGCGGAAATTCGCAAAATCCGTATATCTAGCTAGATAGAGAGAAATTTTTCAGTCAGATCAAAATTGACAAGCATTTTGACATGTAAAGCTCTCGGATCCATAGCTCCCATACTTTAAACTTCCATAATTTTGTCAGAAGTGAACCGATTTTCAAGTTTGTTGGCATTTTGATAATGAATTGTCCCCTATATTAATTCTGAATTTAAAATATATAAATTTTTGAAAATTTAAATTTTTCGAATTTTTGGTACAAAAATCACAAGGGTTTATATAATATATTATATAATTTCGAAAAAAATATTTTTCAAAATTTAAAACTGCGAATTTATATTTTGAAACGATTGTATTTGTCACAATTAGCATAAAAAACAACATTAAAAGTGATTTTGAGGGGGTCAAATTTTTGGTCAAAAATCATGCCAAAATTGACGAAA